>WNWK01025476.1:0-28505 GCA_009830355.1 Cherax destructor | reverse complement strand
ATACAGTTGACCATGATCTGTTACACTCTAAAATTATCACACTATGGTATAAGAGGACACTCCCTCAACTACCTAAAATCATACCTTAGCAACAGAAACCAATATGTGTACACAAATGGAGCTAGCTCCACCGCGCAAACTATTACCGTAGGTGTCCCACAGGGAAGTGTTCTTGGCCCACTACTCTTTCTCATTTACATTAACGACCTACCAAATGCATCTCAACTACTCAAACCCATACTTTTTGCAGATGACACTACATACGTTATCTCGCACCCTAGCCCAGACATACTAGCCAACACTGCAAATACTGAATTGCAGAAAATATCTACCTGGATGATGACCAACAAACTTACTCTCAATATTGATAAAACATATTTTATCCAGTTTGGGACCAGAGCTACAAACGCACCACTTAACATAATGATAAACGGGTCCCCTATCACAAAACTCACAGAGGGAAAATTCTTAGGAATCCATCTTGACAGTGGCCTCAAATTTCAGACACACATACAACAAATTTCCAAGAAAGTCTCAAAGACCGTGGGAATACTATCCAAGATATGGTACTATGTTCCACAACCAGCTCTCCTTACCCTATATCACTCACTCATTTACCCATACCTCACCTATGGAATCTGCGCATGGGGCTCTACATCAATAACTCATCTCAGACCACTAATAACACAACAAAAGGCAGCAGTTAGAATGATAACAAATTCACACTCCAGACAACATACTCCACCAATATTCAAAAACCTAAACTTACTCACCATACAAGACATCCATACCTTTTACTGTGCCTATTACATACATAGAACACTCTATGCAAATATTAACCCACCACTCAAACTTCTCCTTACCAATTTTAACAGGACACATGACCATAACACTAGACACAGATCACTCCTCGATGTTCCCCGTGTCCATCTAACACTATGTAAAAACTCAATGCATATAAAAGGCACGAAAATTTGGAATTCATTACCTGTCATTGCCAAAGAAACCCTGCCTGTATGCCAATTCAAAACGATGCTAAAAAATCACCTTCTCACCCAAAGCTAAATGCTCAATATCAAACATTCTCAACAAAGTAGAATAATCACTTAATGTAAATACCTGACTAATCACTTAAATGTAAAAACCTGTTATGAATAATACATACTAAGCTAACTATTACCATAACATTTACATTATAATGACCACGTAAACTGTAACTGCAATGCAACTAATTGTTTTAAATTGTTATCTCACTCAATTAAATTGCTGTCACATAGGACTACTGGAGAGAGAGCAATTTCTCCTGAAGCAACAACTTGAGCAGCACAAGGAAAGATGTGTAGAGCGTACCAATAGCAAGATTGTCACAAATTCTGAAAGCGAGTGTAAGGCTGATGAACAAGGTGGTGGTGGTGTCCTTAATTACGGCAATGACGAACCCAACAGCTGTGTTGATAACTATAGTGAGCATCATGGTGAGGGCAGTGTTGTCTATGATGTTAGTAATAGTTATGAATGTAATATAAGTGGTGATGCCGAGTGTGATGAGGGCAGTGGTTTCCATAATGTTAGTAATAGTGATGTGTGTCATATGAGTTGTGGTGCCGAGTGTGATGAGGGCAGTGGTTTACATAATGTTAGTAATAGTGATGAGGGACATATGAGTTGTGGTGCCGAGTGTGATGAGGTTAACCGCATTGACATTAATGTTGAATATAGCACTGCTGATAATTGTAATGAACACAATGTTGGTAGTGGTGTTGGTGATGACAGTTATAGTGATGTGTGTAATGGTAGTGGAGGAGGGAATGTGAGTGGTAGTGCCACCTATCATACATTCACACATGAACAGCGTCGTGCTCTGTGTAAACAAAGACTGCCACGAGGCCTCACAACTGGTAGTGCACTTAGAAAACTCATGGACCAGGGTAACACTGCTGACATTGATGAGGTCTGCTCTTTATATGAACAATTTTTTCATTATGCTGAGAAACTAAGCCAGATTCCAGGACTTCTATAATGGATCAAAATGTGTATAAACTTAATATTTTTAGCTGGAATATTGCATCACTTAGAAAAAGACTTCCTGACCTTCATCATAAAGTAACCACCGAACCCATTGATATTGTGTGTCTACAAGAGTGCAGTCCCTGATAAATCCCAGCCCCCTAAATTGCCATCATTTGTTGCATATAACCTCAAATCTACTAACTCCTGTGTTCTATATATTAAAAAATCACTTCCCCATCAACTTCTCACACATAAGAAAACAGAGGGACTGCAATACCATGGTGTTAGGATTTATATTGGGAACTCTGCTCTCAACATATTTAATTTGTATGCTCCTGCTGATAAATTCAATTACTTGGAGCTCCCAACTTGTGCTCAGTCTGAGCCTACTCTGATCATTGGAGATTATAATGCAAGACACAAAAGCATTGGAAGCTCACAGTTTAGTAATCGTAATGGTAACCAACTGTTGTCACTGTTAAATAGTCATGATAATGTGCAAATTGTAGGTGACCTTGAACCCACACATATCTATGGAGGCATCCTTGATCTGTGTCTTGGCTTCAACATTACTTCTGCCAGCTGTGAGTCTACCATTGTATCAGATATATCATCAGACCATTTCCCAAGGCTAACCTCACTAGATATAGGTAATACTATCCTTCCTGGTGGAATATTCAAACGGAAACGTTTTAATGTTCCCCCTGATCAATATGAGGACTTTGTTGCACATGTGACTGACTGGTATAATTCCTATGAGAGTTCCTCTGTTGAGACCTTTAACAATGACCTTGTGAGCAGTATTCAGAACTACTTAGAGCCGCCCCAAAAACCTCCTGGCACTCTTAACCCAACCAACTTCCATAACAATCATACCTCCTATAATAACCATACTTATTACAATGATCTTAAACTTCGAACACTGAAACGTACTGCTCGCAGAATAGGCCTAGCCTATAGAAATCATCGTACCCCTGGAATGCTGAGACTCTTTCAAACTGCCCTTGCTGCTGCCAGAGAGCGTATGACAGAGCTGCGGCAAACTGACTGGGAAAAATTTGTCAATGGTCTCAATGCTCACACCCCACTTAGCCGAGCATGGAGGGACATAAATAGAATTAAGGGTAACAAAACTGGTCAGATTGCGCACCCTCATCCCTTACATAGGGCGAATGAGCTAGTCAGTGTTTGGGCTGTTACATCAAGCTATGAAAATCTTCCCAGTACCACACAGGCGAAATTAAATGACAAATATGATGCTAGGGAGAGACTTGTTTGTTTTATGCTCAGCAAGGAAGATGACTGTAACATTCCTTTCACTGACTTTGAACTTGATGCAGCACTAACTAAAGGCAACTCCACGTCGCCTGGTGAGGATGGTATTACCTACAATATACTAAGATTGCTGTGTCGAGTACCAGGCAATCCTTTACTCGAATTATACAACACGAGTTATGTAACTGGGGAGCTCCCTAAATCTTGGACCAACAGCCTGATCATTCCCATTCCTAAGCCCAATCAACAAAATTCATTTCGCCCAATATCTCTTACTAGCTGCTTATGTAAAACATTTGAGAGGATGATTCTGAATCGTCTCATGTACAGAATCAAAAATTTTTTGTCCCCCCGATTGCATGGTTTCATGCATGGAAGGAGTGTGCACCAATGTTTAGCTACCTTTCTCACTCTTCACACTGATAGCTCATACACTACCTTCCTTGACCTTAAATCTGCTTTTGATGTTGCCAACCGACATGTAATCATCAGTGAACTTGCCAGAATGGATGATGGAGGATGGCTTTTTCGCTGGATTAAGGGCTACCTGTCCAACAGAAAGTCTTCTGTGTTGTTCCAGGGGCATAGAATTATAAGATAGATGATACGATAGATATAGATACGAGTCTCCACGCTGCCGCCGTCGAGAGAGGTCGTCGTCGTCTGCGCTCCTGCTCTGAACACTGATTCCCAAGTTTTTGGGTTATCCTGAGTAATTCTCGACCAGAGCTGAGAGGAAAACTTGCTTGCTGTCACTTCGAGCCCCATCCCTTCAAGAGGGTAAGGCGGTGATAAGCTTGCTTGTTCCCCCCTCTCTTCCCATCCCCCCATCCTTACCCCACCTGAACATTTACACTGGCCCATACACACACACTTTTTACACTGCTATCCTTCTGACTTTCCTATCTTCTTCTTTTTCGGCAACTTCGCCTTTGGCGAGTTAACACAAGACATTTTGACCATCCAGTAGCCCGTGTGGTTTTTTAAAATCCGGTCGATCTCTGTCTTGGGCCCTGTCCCCCTCACTGCTCGAGGGTAGGCTGTCCCCCTCACTGCTCGAGGGTAGACTGTCCCCCTCACTGCTCGAGGGTAGGCTGTCCCCCTCACTGCTCGAGGGTAGACTGTCCCCCTCACTGCTCGAGGGTAGGCTGTCCCCCTCACTGCTCGAGGGTAGGCTGTCCCCCTCACTGCTCGAGGGTAGGCTGTCCCCCTCACTGCTCGAGGGTAGGCTATCGTTAGGGGCTGACCTTCATAAGTCAGCCGACTTAGGATGTCTAGGTCTCACTCGCAGGAAAGTTTTACTTTTTTTTAAGGTAATGTTGATGTGTGTGATGTAGCTTCCCAGGCATCATGACACGCATACGAGTACGGATACGGGTTCCAGACAACCTGAAATCTAATAGGGAAATTCTGCAATGCATTTGCTCCAATTCCACTGTTGCACCGGTTGATCTTTTTAAGACCAGCTCTGGTGCAGTTCTGCTCCTCTCTTCTGAGGAAGAATTACTTCAATTGCTTAAACCTGATGTTCTTGAGAAATTACAGACTCTGGGAGTTATCCCCATTCCTCCTGAGAGTTATCAGGCTCAAAGGACTGTCTTTGTTGCAAGGATAAGTAGTTTTTTGAGGGAATGCTCTCCTGAACAACTTATTGCTGACCTAAACACCGATAACCCAGAAATTACAGTGCTTAAGGCATACAAATTTTCGCAGCCTTCCAGCAATCGCTTCTCACTTAAATTGATCCTGCAAACTCCAGATGAAGCTAAATTCTTGTGTCAACATGGATTTAAATACTCTGGTACCAGATGCCCTCCTGATCAAATATCTCTGGAGAGATATGTCCATGTTATGCAATGTTTTAAATGCTATGAGTTTGGACATACTTCTAATAAATGTAGCAAACAAACACCTGTTTGCAGTATATGCTCGGGTGAGCATCTTTTCAAAGTTTGTGATAATAAAAATAACCCCAAGTGTGTCATTTGCCACGGGAAACATCATGCTGTTTCCCAAACTGTCCTGCTAGGAAAGATGCTATTCAGAAAATTCTAGAGGCCAAGAAACAGGCAACTTCTGCAAAACCCACAACTCAAGCACCTCCAACAATGTCTCGAGCATCATTTCCAAACCTCCTGGATATGGTGGGCCTCCTCCAGCCACCTCTGCCAGTTCCAATGTTTGGACTACTGCCCTCCTGCAGCGCCCCATTCTTCCCCTATTGTGTCTCAAGTACCAGAGTCAGCACCACTACCTAAATCTCCTGGATCCTCTGAGGCAGAGAGGGTCCTCTTCTGTTCATGCTGGCCAAGGAAGTTGCTGGAAACAATGTTAAACTCTGTTCCTCCATCTTCAATGACTTGTTAGTGGCTAATGGGTTTGCTCCCATAAATATTCCAAAGAATGTACAGTTGATTATGGATCAACCTCCTCAAGATAGGAAGTATGTGCCCACCACAACTCCCATACATGAGCAACCTTCCTTTACTTCCACTACTAATGTATTGACAGAACCTGTTTCTACGCCAGGTGCTCCAGTATTAACTACCAATGAACCTGCACCAGACAGACATTGGTGCTCAAAATACCGCTATTGAAGCTGACCCTCTTATACAAATGTCTTCACGTAATAGTTCTATGGATTGGACGAACTCTCATTTGGAGCAACCAATGTCTCCCCCTCTGGGAGAATCTTTGAGGCCAGTACATGGATGTACCACACCTCTTCAATCAGAAGACTCTAATGATTCTTTAGATGTCTCCAATTGCAGTGAAGACGTAGACGTGATCGGAACGCAACAAACTACTCAAAACTACTCTTCTTTCTCTGATGAATCAAGTAGGGAGAGTATGGGCAGGGAAAGACGAAGCACTCGTAGTACTGGAGCCGTATCTAAAAGACTCCAAAATCATGCGAACAAGAAGCAATAATGGGAATAAAATTGTTCAAGTTAATATAAAACATTTCTTTAATAACCGTTTCCTCCTTGAGGTTGAATTGTGTAACCATAACCCTGAAATCATTCTCCTTAATGAGACAGCTGCAAGGGAAGACCAACATATTAAGTTACGTGGGTATTATACTATAGAGAAATCGAGAGGGCCCTTCAGTGGAGTGGCCATCCTAGTTAAAATAGGGCATGTCTTTCGTCCCATTCATTTTGATGAGGACAACATTCTTGCTGTGGAACTAACTACCTCATATGGCCAGTTAATAGTTGCAACTGCCTATTTCCCTCCTCGGCAGTCATATATAGCCTCTATCCCTTTGCATGGGTTACTTAGTAGAAATGTTCCCACTCTACTAGCTGGTGATTTTAATGCCCATCATCCTGCACTTTTCAATTGTGGAGTCGGAAATCAACGAGGTGACTTAAAAGGAAAGCAGTTATTTAATATCATGTCAGCACGACACTCTCCTTTCAAGGTCCCTTTTTAAGACATTTGTAGGCCACCGACCAGGGACACCTGACATAGTCTTGACCAATAGAGATTGTGACCTCTACCACTGCAGGGTCTCCCCTGGTGGCGATGTGGGTTCCGATCACATCCCAGTTATCATCACTCTGCAGGCCTCACCGTTTAGGATTCCCACTCCTCCAAAAATTAACTTAAACTCTCTGGGATTTGACCCATTCAGAGAATACCTGGGCCATGACGATACCATCTCACTTGATGGCCAGCTTCTCGATAAAATCGATGAAGCATTACACTCTTTGCATGATCGAATACTAGAGGCAACACATGCAACTTGTCAAACAACATCAAAAATATACCAGCAATATAAACCTACTTCCGAAATACGTGACTGCATGAGGAATTATCAAACTGAATGTAACAGGCATCTCCTCACAAGTCAGCCAACTCGGGCTGTCCTGCAGATGTTGAGGAGAGAACTAATTACTTTGATTTCCCAACATAAGAACGAATTGTGGAAACATCTTGTTCAACAAGCAAACCAGTATAAACGTCAACCGGAAAAGTTTTGGAGCAAGATTCGTCAGCTTTTAGGGGCTAAACATAAGGCTGCTAACTACCTTACATACATTTTTACTGACGAAGATGATGAAGAAATAACCATAAAATTAGAAGATCCACAAGACCAAGTTAATTTAATGGGTGAGGTGGGAGAAAATTCTCACCCACAATACGACTAGAAGATTCAATAATATCCACTATCAAGAGGTCAATACATGGAGAGATGACAACCTACATGATCTCCAACCGCTCCCACTGATTGATATATCTTCTCTTGAAGAGGATCATCCTCTCACTAGACCAATCTCCCTCAGAGAATTGAGTCAAGTTATAGGTAAAATGAGGAACAAAGCGCCGGGTTTATCAGGAATAACTGTCAAGCAAGTAAAATACTTACCTAGGAATTGTAAAGAAACTCTCGTCAACATCTTTAATGCCATTCTGGCCACCGGACATTTTCCAATTGCTCTTAAAACAGCGAAGATGATTTTTATTCCAAAACCAAATAAAGATGTCCATAAACCTGATAATTATAGACCTATTTCGTTATTAGAGGTCACAGGTAAAGTTCTTGAGAAGATTATTGCCAATAGACTAAATTATTACATGGAATACAATCATCTTTTTACCGAGAAACAATTTGGTTTCCGCAATCATAGAGGGACCCAACATGTGCACTCATAGAGGGACCCAACATGCCATAAATATAGTTTACGATGCTGTTGCCAGCTTGCGGAAACAGGGCAATCTTGCCCTTATTGCTACCAGAGATGTTCATAAAGCCTTTGACAGCTTATGGCATGATGGCCTTATTTACAAACTGATTGACCTTCCTGAACACAACTGGACCTTTCTTCGCTTTATATACAACTTCCTCTCGAGTAGAAAAATTTTTCCTTTCTTTAGTGGTAAGACAGCTGAACCGTTTATACCGACAGCTGGTGTACCTCAGGGCTCGTGTCTTAGCCCAATATTATTCAATATTTATGTCAATGATCTACCTCAACCGGAGTATAATGATACAATTATTACTCAATTTGCTGATGATGTAATTCATGTAGTTTCATCCACTCCTGTTACAGGCAAATATAAATACGAGAGGGTCATAGAAAAAATGAATACAGAATTACGTAGAACAGCGAACTGGGAGAGGAAATGGCGTATTACTACTAACCCAGACAAAGTTCTTATCAGTACAATTGGCTGTTTTTCCTCCACCATTGAAGATAAAGGGGGTATCTCCATCAGAGATATACCTATTGCCATTCATAATCCTAATAAGATACTGGGTTATGAGATAGACAGGATACTTCACTCCACTTCCCATGTCACCAAAAAGATAAATTTAGCTAAAGCTCGACTTGCCACTTTATTCAGATTTCAATCAGCTCCATCTCACGTGAAAATACACCTGTATAAGATGATGATAAGACCCTTACTTGAATATCCGTGTGTGCCTTTGTCATTAACAACAAAAACAAACATGCTACAACTACAACGAGTTCAGAACAAAGCACTCCGTTTTATTACAGGCACAAGGAGAAGAGATAGAATTCGAATGGCAGATCTACATGTTCAACAAGACATTGTTGCAATGAATGTTCGGCTTGATCAGTTGAAGAAAAGGCAATTGTATACCATGCAGGATTTGTATCTCCCAGACAGAGAACATCCTACCCTTTTTGTCAATACCACCGATTACGTTATTAATGCAGCCCCCCATAGAACTCAAAGGATGACCCTCCATCAGAGAGTGAGAAGATATATACATAAAGATGATTTTCAACGCCCCAAGATCTTGAGTGACCTTCCAGATGATCCAGATGATTGGGTAACTCCAGAACCTTTCTATGTCTACTGATATCAC
This sequence comes from Cherax destructor, assembly GCA_009830355.1. Classification (NCBI taxonomy): domain Eukaryota; kingdom Metazoa; phylum Arthropoda; class Malacostraca; order Decapoda; family Parastacidae; genus Cherax; species Cherax destructor. The sequence continues at coordinate 19,375 of WNWK01025476.1, read as the reverse complement.
TTCTAACCCAAGTTCTGGTGATTCCTGTTTTTACTCCACAGCTATTACATCCATTTAAGTAACAGTGCCAATAATACAAATGTTGGACACCACCTTTGCAAAGCACGCCGGCCAGCATTTCTTGATAGCAGTTTGTACAACCATCACTCGCCTTGCTATCGTCCTTTAATTTATGTCCAGCAATTTATTAAAAAAAAAAAAAAAAAAAAATTGCACTTAGTATACCCTTTGCCGATACAGAGTCATGCAACTATAACTTTGTTATATCTGTGTGACACTGTTGGGCAAATGTTATGCCCCTTTTTTATATATTACCTTGATATACCACTAAACACATATATTATGCACCAAAGTGGTTGGGCCACTTACCTTTTTTATCCTTCCTCCACACACACTCCCTATTTTTCCCAATTTCCATCCTTACCTATCCTTCTTCCTTCCCCATCTTACCAAAGCTCTGGTCAAATGATGATGATGATGAAGAATTATAACTAAAGACTTTGAATTAGGAACCCCACAGGGAGGTGTGCTCAGTCCCACTCTATTCAATATTCTAATTAATGCCTTACTTAATGCTATGCCTAGCCAGCCCCATCATTATATGATCAGTTTTGCTGATGATATAATGATTCACACCACCGGATTCTCCAACACCCAAAACATCCTTAACCATGTACTAGCCTCGTGTCAGGACCTGGGGTTGATAATCTCTACTGATAAAACAAAAATACTCAATAGGCGTCCTCCTCGACAGAGAGGCACTGTTCGCCAGATCCAGTTGCATGATGGGTCTCTTCTAGAATATGTAAACAGATACAGGTATCTAGGCTTTGAGGTCCCACTACTTGGACCTGTTGTAACGAGACTTTGTCGTCAATACAAAGAAAGGCTGAGAGCACTTAGAGTTGTGGCAGGGTTTCACCCCAGGTATGGTGCTAATGTTAAAATTGTGAAAATGATGTATCTTGCTTATATTAGATCATTAGTTGATTATGCTGCGCCACTACTTGCTCTTGTGTCTGACTGGAAGCTTGGAGGGTTGGAAAAACTGCAGAACGAAGCAATGAGGATCATTTTAGGATGCCCTCGTACTGCCAAAATTTTAAATATGCAGAAAGAACTTGATATTCTAAGCATCAGAGATCGTGTTACTGAAAGAAATATCCTAATTGGGGTTAATATGCTCAGGCAAGCCCATTCAAACCCCTGCACAGAAGCCCTCCAAACTTTCCTCAGCACTGGTGAACATCCCTCCAGATGGATCGAAAAAACTGGAACTGACCTCCGCATGAATCAGATACATGATCTGTGGCAAGTAAGGCAACAGCGGCACTTCTCCGCTCCATGGAATATTACCCCATTCCAAACTACCATCCCTCCATTTCCCCCCAAACTACTTCTTAAATCACAACCAAAGCTTCGCCTTGAAGCCAAACATGATTCCTTAAGCTGTATTGATAATTTAGCCAAACAGCACACTCTCTCACAAATTATTTATGTTGATGGTTCAGTTCACCAATCCACTGGTGCAGCTGGTAGTGCTGCTGTTGTCATACAGAGTGATGGCTCTCTTAAAGAAATTGGAGCACGCATCTATAACTGGGCCTCTACCCTTCAGACAGAACTGTTTGCCATACTCCTTGCACTCAAATGCGTCCATGTATCTAAGGTTGACTCTCTAATTGTAACTGATTCTCTGTCATCCATAAATGCTCTCAACTCATCAAGTATAACTTGTAGCATGCTTGTGTCAGAAGCCAGACACAGGTATGGTAGGATTGTGGATAGTAGAGTCAGAGTGCACATGCTGTGGATTCCATCTCACATTGGTCTTCAGATGCATGATAGAACTGATAAATTGGCTAAGTTTTATGCTTTCAAAGAGGGGTAGATTACAATCTTGGCTTGTCAGTTAGCAGTTTGAGAACAATAATACGAAAAGAACTAGAACTGAATTTTATTGACTTAAGACTCAGGGAGATTGACACCAGTCAGTCCATCTATCATCATTCTATCATGCAGGAGAAGCCACATGTCTATGGTGCATCCAACAAAATAAGCAGACTCTTGGATGTCACTACCGCCCGCCTCCGGCTGGGTTACAAGTATCTTTGGCAGGTTAAATCACAACCACCAGATGTAGACCAAACAAAATGTAAACTTTGTCAGTTGGATTATTGTCACACCCTGCGTCATTATGTACTGGAGTGCGACAAAATTAATGAATTAAAAGAGGAACAACTCACTGAGAAATGTTCAAGATAGTAAAGTATTTTATCCACAGTGGTATATTACAGACCATTCTGGAAATACCTTGACTTTGTGCCTGTAAATAAGGTTGTGTGTGTGTGTGTGGTGTGTGTGTGTGTGTGTGTGTGTGTGTGTGTGTGTGTGTGTGTGTGTGTGTGTGTGTGTGTGTGTGGTGTGTGTGTGTGTGTGTGTGTGTGTGTGTGTGTGTGTGTGTGTGTGTGTGTGTGTGTGTGTGTGTGTGTGTGTGTGTGTGTGTGTGTGTGTGTGTGTGTGTGTGTGTGTGTGTGTGTGTGTGTGTGTGTGTGTGTGTGTGTGTGTGTGTGTGTGTGTGTGTGTGTGTGTGTGTGTGTGTGTGTGTGTGTGTGTGTGTGTGTGTGTGTGTGTGTGTGTGTGTGTGTGTGTGTGTGTGTGTGTGTGTGTGTGTGTGTGTGTGTGTGTGTGTGTGTGTGTGTGTGTGTGTGTGTGTTATATATATATATATATATATATATGTAAGTGTGTATGTGTGACCCAACAATAAAATTTGCACCAAGAACTCATTACAGTTGTGACTGGGTGTAGACTAGTGAAGTGTTCATTGCGTTATAATTTGTTCATGATTGTAACCATGCATAAACGTAAGTAAGTAAATTTACTTACATGTTTCATTACCTTTGTAACTTGTGAGTTCATTACCTTTGTAGCTTGTTAGTTCATTACCTTTGTAACTTGTGAGTTCATTACCTTTGTAACTTGCTCAGCTATCATAACTTTGGAGTCCAGTCCCTGGACCCATTATGTACCTCTGTAATCTTTTGACTACCGCCCACAGGATGGGTATGGGGTGCATAATAAAGATATCAAACTAACTAGTTGCATTGCTACAATTAATTGATATGTTCAACTTATATTCAAACTTTATAAATTAGATACGCAATTATACTTATTTTATAAATTGTCAACCATAACTTTTTACCATGTAGTCTAGAATAAAGTAGTCTTAAGAATGCCCGCAATGCACAGCATATTAGGGGCTTTTGGCATGTACATCTCATTAAGAAATATATCTTGTCTACCATGTATCTTTGTACCATGTCACAATAAAGTATTATTATTATTATTATTATTGGCTGGTTGCATAATCGTCCCATTTCACTCCCAACACCCAACGTAATGCTCGGTTTTGGATACGTTGAAGTTTTATGGTATTTGTCTTGGCAGCTAGTGACAGAGCAAGAGGAGAGTAAGAGATGAGGGGCCTAATAAGGGCTTTATAGAGGTGAAGTTTAGATGCAGGGTGAGCTCCTCGCAGCTTATAGAGCTGAGAGAGAGCAGTCCCCGCAACAGTGGTTTTAGAAGTGATGTGAGGCTTGATAGTCAACCTAGTGTCTAAGTTAACGCCTAAGGATGACCACAGAGCGGGTTTGTGGTATACGGGTGCGAGAAGTGCTGGTTTTGAGGTCGACAGGAGTGAGAACTCCACGTCTTTTAAAGAAAAAGGTGATCTTGGATTTAAGGGGATTAGTTTTTATTCTCCATTTGGAGTTCCCATGCAGTGATCCTATCGACCTCCCGTTGCGTTCTGTGAGTGAGAAATCTAGAGGTTTCGTGTGCAGTGAGTTGTGTTATGTCATCTGCGTAAGAAATTGTGAGTGTGTTGGGGTAAAGTGGTTCAGGTAAGTCATTAGTGTATAAGATATAGAGTGTAGGAGATAGTACAGAGCCTTGTGGGACTCCTGCATGAAGTGTGAAGTAGTCAGAGTAATGTTTCATGAACCCTATTCGCATAGTTCTACCGTCTAGGAAGTTGCACAATAATTTAATCATATTTCTAGGGAAATCAAAGGAGGTACAAAGTTTATATTTTAGGCCATCGTGCCATACAGTATCAAAGGCCTTTTCAACATCTTTGGTCACGAGGGCGGTAGTGCAATTTTGAGCCTTATTTATGCGAATATAGTTCAGGATAATATTTATGACGTCCTGTGTAGATCTATGTTGTCGAAAACCAAATTGTCTTTCATTGAGTAAGTTATTTGTCTCAAGGTGAGTTCTGAGTCTCATGTTTACAAGTCTTTCAAATGTCTTACCCAAGATTTCTAGTAGGCTTATAGGCCTGTAGTTCTTTGGGTTTGTCAGGTCTTTTCCAGGTTTAGGGATCAGGCAAGCTGTGGCAGATTTGAAGAAAGGAGGGAAATAACCGGAAGCAAGGATAGCATTAAAGAGATCAGTAAGAGCAGAAGCAACAGATTGAGGAAGATGAAGTATTGAATGAGAGTCCAGAAGCACCAGGGGCTTTCTTGGGAAGTTTAGTTAATTGTGAGTGAATGTCAAGTGTCACGAAAGGAGAGTTGAGAGAGTGAGTGGAGGATAGTGTATCAAGAGAGATAGTGGGGTCAGGGTTGGTGAGGTCACGGTGTCTTGCGATCCAGTGTTCGACTTCAGTTGTGTGGTCAAGTGCAGCTGGGTCTGGAGGATGTGGATGAAAGATTTGTTCCCATATGTCTTTAAAAATGTGCACAGCCTCTGCTGGATCAGAGATGAGTCTATTGTCGTGAGTAATGTGTCTGAAGGCTGTAGTTTTTGGGGTTCCCCTGATTTTTCGGATAAAATTCCAAAAAGGTCTTGGGATCCTTAATTTGGTGTTTATCTGCAGCATCAATGAGGGATTGCCAATGCCGGTTGTGGTCGTCTTCCAGACTGCGAATAATATGCATCCGCAGTATGGAGAGATCCCAGCGAATTAAGTTCAGTCTGTTTTGATTTACAGCAAACCGGTGCCTGTATACAGGTAAGCAAGCGCTTAGTTCTCTCTGATGGACGGAAAGAGTATCTGGTCTTGTAATGTTTTACAGGCACAGTCTGTGCAGCGACTTGCATGATGGCATGTTGTATACGTGTGATTTGATTGTCTATGTCTGTCACTGGTTTGTTGTCATAGTCATATGTGAGGTCAGTATTGTCCAGTCGGAGTTTAAAGTCGTCCCAGTCAGTCAATGAGTAGTCTGTAGTAGGAGGGACTGGAACTTGTATAGGGTTTATAGAGATATGGAGGGTGATAGGAATGTGATCAGAGCCCGAAAGAGGGCCAGGAGTTACGAAGTGGTGTAGATGATTACTGGCCCTGTTAGTGAAAATTTTATCAGGAGTTCCTTTGCCGTTATGTGTGAAAACAGTGGGAAAATGTGGACCCAGATGAATGAGATGTTTTTGTGTGACAAGAGTTAGTTGTCTTCCATGTATATTTGTGGAGTTGTCATGAAAGGCTGTGTGTCTAGCATTGAGATAAACTGGAAGATGAGTGTGGTTGAAAAGTAAAGTTAGGTCATGGAGATTTACGTTCGTGTTAGGACGAGTATAGGTAGTGTAAATGATAATTGGACCGTGTAGGGTGTGTATCTTCACAGCCATGCTATGAGGATAAGTGAAGGGAAGGGAGAGAAATTCATGGCGAATGGTACTGTTCACCAAGATGGCTACGCCATTCCAGTGATCAGCAGGAGATTGACGTGCAGTGTAACCAAGGTGCCGGACTCTGATCGTCCCGTACACATGTGCTATTTAAAAGTAGCACATCTGGGCGTTCAGATTCAATTAGTTCAGCCAGAATATGTTTATTTGTATTGTAAGCCCGTATGTTAAATTGAGTGACTTTAAGAGCCATGATTTGGGGAGGTAGGCATCTGGCCAAAAATAGCAGTCATGCACTTTTCAGCAATATCTGGGACTACTTTTTCAAGGTTTTGGGAGAAGGGAGGATCTTGTGGGGGGGATAGTTATTGAAGCAGATCGAGGAGGATGGGAAGTGGAGGGAAGGGAGGAACGCAAGGAGTGAGGAGAAAGGGAAGGAGATTGGCGGCGTTTTGGTTTGGTACCAGAGCTCATGTGTGCACGTGATGTGGAAGAAGAATTGGCTGTTTTCCTGTTTGTTTTGGATCGTGTCCTTTCTTTTAACCCAGGAGAAGACTCGATAGGTGGTTGAGAGTGGGCAGTGCCAGAGTGAGAGGCAGGGTGAGCGGTAGAAAGTGAAGAGGGAGGAGGAAGCATAGTAGCACCTGGGGCAGGCACTGGAGGAGAAGGGGAGGTCTCAGTGGGAAGAGAGAAATCAGCATGAAAAATGACATTATCAAAATTGTTAACTTTCAGGAGGTCATTGAGGAGAGTGGGGTAATGAATTTTGTCAAAATTTTTAGCGCAATGAACGGCAGTCAACACTATTGTCTCGAGAACCGAGGATCTCTTTGATGGTGCAGAAGCTGTAGAGAGATAATTGTGGACTGCAGCCGCATATGAAGGAGAAGAATGGGAAGAAGTAGGAGGAAGGGGGTTGGTAGGAGTGGCAGCTGTAGAGAGAGGAGGGTTGGTAGGTGTAGCAGCTGTATAGAGAGGAGGGTTGGTAGTTGTGGCAGTTGTGGAGACGGTAGACTGAAACTGCAAGGACATACTAGTGACAGGATTTGGAAGGTTGAGAGGTGTGTCTTTTCGCAGTGAGGAGACAGTCTCTGCGAGCTTTACACTGGAAATGAGTAGCTAGATGAGGCTCAGAACAATTGATACACTTCGGGTCACTTAAGCATTTGCTGTAATGATGTCCTTGAATAGAACATCTGGAACATATCATTTGATTTTGACTTTGACAATTTTCTTTCAAGTGCCCAAAACTGTAGCATTTGTAACATTTAAAAACAGGGATATAGTTGGGCAAGAACAGGGAAGTAGCTGGGATGTGAAAATACTTAACAAGAATACCGCTTTTGAACAAGACATCAGCATCAGCTGGTGTTGAGCATCTGATTTTCAGGACATTTGTCCTTGGAGGGTGGAAGATATCCTCAACAGTGATATTGTTCTGTGTGGAAATGTCAGTCATTAGGTCAGTCTTATCGGTGTCACATGCATCAAGAAGAGAAGAGTCAACAGGCCTGGCCACAACTGTACTCCTGGCCTTGTGGTCAGGAGCCCAGTCAATAGAAAAACCTGCCTGTGAAAGCTTTTCACGAACCTCTTTGCTAGTGCAATTATCAAAATTTTTGGGAGAAAGGTTGATCTTAACTCCAGATCAGGTCTTGAAAACATTGATCATGGGGGTTTGGGTAATGTTAAAAAAGGTGGAGGCATAGTCAAGAGTATCCTTATCAGGGCGAGAGTAGGTCAGAAGGGCCATGGTCGGTGATCGAGGTCCCAGTGCAGTTGCCATGGTGACAACAACACAGTTTGAGTTTAAGCAATTCGATAGATTAGCTCGTTAAGGTGGATCAAGCGTGTGGTCCTGATGGGACATGTTGTTGTAAAGTTACCGCATTGTTGAGTTTGCAAAAATCAGTTAAAAATATGTTAATGTGAACAATGGTGTTTCAAGATATTAGTGGATGAACAACTGTTTCAATGTACAAATGTACAGAATAGCAACTACGAAGCTTGCAGTCAAGGTACGCGTGGAAGTGTGTATGTAGGTATGGAAGATGAATGGTGTTACTTTAGTAGATGTTAAGTCACAACATATATGAATTACTTTATAAAGAACAATGGATTAACATACATGTCGAGTATACTCATAAATTGTGGTTGAGATATATACAGTTTTATGTATAAACATAAAGCATACAATATGTATTGGAGAAAGTGCACAGCAATACCTAAAGGCATGTACATAATGACTTTGGGAGGACGATTGTTGATATACTATAATGGTAATGCAGAAATACATAAATGTATGTTATAAGAGAATATGTTCAAGTTGTTGAAGTATTGAAGAAGAAAGGAAGAATTTTGTTGTATAAACTGTAGTCTTATTAGTTTGTGGCAAAATCACATTTAAAAATTGTTGTAGGTGATTATCGCATAGCATAATGCAGAGGGTACAGAGTAAAATTGGAGCGGAGGTGTCGAGTAATAACACCTAGGGATGACGTGTTTATCCCTTGGGTGTATATACGTATTTAGGTGTGAAAATAATAATAATGTATGTCAAAGGGTCAACAGCATAGGAGAGGAAAAGAAGGGTATAATGTAAAGTAAGAAAATATAAAGAATCATGTGTTGTAGATCTCAGACCTACGGACCAATTTGTAGGTAATATTGATAATGTAGGATGGTATTGTTTCCATAAATGTATTGAAATCATGGCTTACAGACACTATTTTTTTATGCTCTGTATATATATATATGTGTTTTAAATAAAATATAAAAAAAAAACTCCACGACTTCCTACCACTGACATACACACACCAACACTGCCTAACCATTAGATTACACACACACACACAGGTCCATTTATCTTCTTCACCACATATGCAAGACCCAACACAGCTCTTAACATACATGATCTCACCACAGTCTTCAACCACACAAACATCCCAACCTACCTCCTAGCAGACATGAATGCAAGACACACTACATTTCACCATAACACCAATAACCCAATAGGCACACAACTACACGACTTCATAAATCAAAAACATCTGCTTCACCTGGGACCATTCTTCAATACCTTCTATGGACATCAAGGACAGGGCAGACCAGGCATCATCATCGCAAACAGAGCCAGCTCACTCTTCCAACACCACATTGCACCAGGACCAATCATTGGCTCTGATCACATCCCAATCATCTTACACATCTCAACAAACCCAATACTCATTCCTGTCACACCTACATTCGCCTTCAAGAGAGCCAACTGGGAAGTTTTTCAACAACACATAGACAATGTCAACCTCACCCATGACTACAACAATAAACCATATCTGACAGACACAACTCAACATCATACAAGAAACAATCACTGCTGCAACAAACACAGCTGTTCCCAAAAAAACACACACCATGCGATACTCCTTTAAGCCTTCTATCAGAACCAAAAGACTACTCATATGCTACCAGAACCGCTTCCTCCAAAACACACACAGATTCGCTCAAATCCGACAAGCTCTCACATACCTCCAAAACAACTAGACCACAGCACACACTGGGACCAACTAATTCATAAGGCAGAAGAACAAAGAATAAAAGACCCCAAAGCCTTCTGGACTTTCATTAGGAAAGTACGAAGAACCATCATTAGCAGCAAATTCAAACACCTCACCCAAGACAACGTACACATCACTGACCCACAGACAGCAACCGACACCTTTAAACTCATATGGGAGAACATCTTTCACCCTCACCCGAATGCCATGCTACACACACAGCAAGTTGATCACTGGAACCGTGAAAATCTACAGCAAACAACACCTGACAGGATTATCCAACCTGACACCCTCACCTCCACTCAAGAGCTGGATACACCTCTCACCAACGCTGACATAAAACAACAACTCAAAACACTCCCTCCGAAAGCCCCAGCTTACACAAACCTCCTCAATCCTTCCTTAGCTTCAGGGTACTTCCCCCCCCCTCTTCAAAGCAGCCACAGCAATCCTCATCCCAAAACCTGGAAAAGACCACACAGACTCCAAAAACTACCGTCCCATTAGTCTACTCGAAGTCCTTGGCAAACTCTACGAAAGACTCATCAACCAAAGACTCAGGAGACACCTCGAACACAACTCCCTCCTTTCTGAAGGACAATTTGGCTTCAGAGCCAAACGATCCACCCAAGATGCCTTAAACATCATCCTGAACTACATTTACATCAACACAAAGCAAAGAAAAAAGACAGCCTTAGTAGCAAAAGATGTAGAAAAAGCCTTCGACACAGTATGGCATAATGGCCTCAAGCAAAAACTTTGTACTAACTTCAACTTTCCTTCAAACATCAAAAAACTCATGTGCAATTTCCTAGACGACAGAACGATGAGGATCAGATTCCAAGGCTGCCATTCAGATTACTTCCCATTACATGCGGGAGTCCCACAAGGATCTGTCCTCTCCCCCACACTGTACATACTCTACACCAATGACATTCCTACACCAATACATGACGACTCCATCACACTTGCATATGCCGATGACATAACCCAACTAATCACTCACCGCTATATAAATCACCTAGCAAACAGAACACAAGATGAAGTAAACAAAATCTCATACTGGGAACAAAAATGGAGAATCAAAAATGCCACTAAATCTAACATAACCTACTTTAACTACAGAAAGAGAGACCCTCCGCCAAGGATAGAAATCAAAACAGCAGAAACCCGCACATATCTTCCTCTGACAATTAAAACCTCAGTTCTACGAGTAACCCTTGACCACAGACTTAGACTTCACCTACACATTTTAACTAAACATGCAATAGCGGCAAAAGCCCTCCAAGGGTTATACAAACTAAAACGAGCTTCCACTCGCACCAAACTTCACCTCTATAAAACCCTCATTAGACCACTCCTAACCTACTGCCCGCTAGCCCTCTCCTTAGCTGCAAAGACCAACAAACTTAAGCTACAACGCATTCAGAACAAAGCTCTTCGCTGGGTGTCTAACACCAGATGGGATGACTTCCTTACAAGTGAATCCCTTCACATCCAGGCGAACATACTGGCCTTGAATGTGTACTGGAAGACACTCAGTGACAAACAAATACACAGACTTGAGACCAGACATGACCATTGGACCCAACAACACACAACTTATTCTACTCGATCCTAGCTCCTGCTCCAAACCCTCTGTTCACTAATAACAGCTAACAGTAACAGCTAACATAGCTGCATCCCTGTCTTTACAGGGTGGACCTTTGAAAATGTCTTTTTAACCTTTATTTCAATTTGTTTTTAACATCTAAAAGTGAGTAGCCCTTGTGCCTTGCAGTGTTGTTGTTTGTGCCAGCCCTGTACCACAGAACTCCCATGCCGTGTCTAAGTCGATAAAGCTGCAAAATCCTGAATCACTATCTACCTAGCTACTGGGTTAAACCCTGGTACTATCTCTCCTACTAAATATTCTTCCTCTCACCCAACTATTCCTACACTATACCCACTTCCCCACTTCACCCGAAAGGGTCTTACCTAAACTTGTTCTGTTCTGTCTGTTCAAGACGTGTACACTGTCTTGATCTTGTGATTTTTCAGCAGAGGAATTAAAAAAAAATCCATTTGAAAGTAGAGCTTGATTTATGAGTTGGGGGAGAGGTGATTTTGATAAGCGACATGAGGCTGAAGGTAGTCTAGGTTTTTCAGTGGCAGAGATGGTGGAAGGGGCGTGTAAGGTGGAGGAGGAAGTAGAAGTAGTGGGCACAAGTTGTGCTGAGGCAGACATAAAGCAGAAGGAAAGGTAATAGTTGGCAAAGGTAGAGGAAGAAGTGGTTGAGGAAGAAGTGGTTGAGGAAGAAGTGGTTGAGGAAGATGAGGAGGAAGTAGCAGTGAGGAGCAAAGGTAGTTGAAGGTGGTGCGGTTGGATCCGTTAGAATATGGTGACTGTGAAGGCAAGCTTAAAGTAGGATTGAGTAGGTTAACTCGCCTGAGTAGCACCAAAACTTAAAATGTGAAGGTACAACTAATGACCCATCTATAGTCAAGGTGATCTGTTATACATGGTATATGTCATGTAGGAAGCTTTACTGTACACCGAATTATCACCACAGGCTTTAAATTCTAAATCAAAGCACACACACGACAGTATTATTAAATGCAATAATAGCACATACATGTCTACACATGTATATGCTCAGATATTCCTGTTTGTAAACAGGAATTATCAGAGTATATTTATATGCCTTCTTACATTCACTGTAAAGATCAAAGGCTGTTGATATATTAAACAATATTTTCATACCCAAATAACGTTAACATTAAACTCGCTTTTCTTGATACATGGGATCTCTGTGATCCAAACAGTATCAATTGCTTTTCAATACCCCCACCACACCCCAGATACACTCGTGTATTTAGGGCAACATACCTGCATGTTATGCACTGCATTTGAAGTGTATAATTACCCAATGGATGTGAAGGGCGTCACTGTTAAGGTGGGAGGACCACAATCTACTAGATCCACTTGAAAAAATCTGAAAAATTCTTAAGTCTTCTCTAGCAGAAAAAGTTAAAACACTAAAGAGTGCTGTGATGTTGCTGCTCCAGCTTCTGATCTTCTGTCATATACTATTCTGGTGACAATTCAAATCATCACACAACACAAGATGCCAGGATCGTCCCAGATGACACCTGAAATACCAAATAGTTATACTGGACAAGTGCAGATGACATACGTGTCCATCCCCTTACTGCATACAGTCCAATAATTATGAATTTTATATATGAACCATACTCTAGAAATGAGCTCTACCATATAACTTTACCATTATACAAGCTTTCTTGTGTTCCTTCCATCATCTCTACCAGCAGCAGGTTAGGCAGTTAGTGCAGTTAGCATTAGTGGAAATCCAGTTGACAGTGTATGTGTTAGTGTCATGGTACACTTCTGACCCAATAGGTGTAACTGCTGAAGGTGAGAAAAGTGAAGACTGGGTGCGTAGAGGGTGCTAAGGTCTCAGTTGAAGGTGATAACAGCACTAGTCATCCGGGAACGTCTTAACACTGGGTCGTCTGAGGGAGCATGAAGGTCTCAGTTAAGTGAAACAGCAACAGCAGGACGTCCATTGTTGTGTAACTTCACGCTGTGCCAACATATCTCCCGACTCTTCAGTGCTCGCGACACCACTGAAAAGTAAATTTACATTAATACAGCCACAGAGAGAAGATACACAAATGTTACCTTGCTCACACTCCAACAATTGGCAAGTCATGAAAAACACTTGCCTCCACTAACTCCTTTGTAAGCCTAACACATGCTTACTGGATGTCTAAGCCCCTCACACACAAAACATCCTTTACCCCTCCTGCCAACCTTCCTTACTGGTTTAATAATAATATAATAATATCTTTATTTACAAATACATGTACATGGTATACAGGCCTAGCTGACATCAATGACATACTACTATATAGAAAGCCCATAGTTTTGTTCCAGGATGCGACTCACACTAGTCGACTAACACCCAGGTACCCATTTTAAAGTGAAGGGTGAACAGGGACAGGGACAGCAGGTGTCTTATGGAAACACGTCCCTAATGTTTTCCAACCGTACCAGAGGAGATTCGATCTCCGGACCTCAGAGTGTGAGCTGAGTGCGCTAGCGATCGAGAGGTTTGACTAATTTCCAATTTACTGTTTAATTACTATTACGTATTAATTACTATTACTTATTATTGAAATTGAGGACCAGTAGGCCTCCAACAGTGTATTTTGAGATGTCACCTCACTGAGTTAAGTAGTACCTCTCTGGGTGAGCCATGTTAGCACCTGCTCCTTACCACCAGGACCATGCCCCCCTAACCACCAGCACTACACTCCTCCCCCCCCTCACCACCAGCACTACACTCCTCCCCCCCTCACCACCAGCACTACACTCCTCCCCCCCTCACCACCAGCACTACACTCCTCCCCCTCACCACCAGCACTACCTCCTCACCACCTGCACTACCTCCTCCCCCTCACCACCTGCACTACCTCCCCCTCACCACCTGCACTACACTCCTCCCCCTCACCACCTGCACTACACTCCTCCCCCTCACCACCTGCACTACACTCCTCCCCCCCCACCACCTGCCTACCTCCTCCCCTCACCACCTGCACTACACTCCTCCCCCTCACCACCTGCACTACCTCCTCCCCCTCACCACCTGCACTACCTCCTCCCCCTCACCACCTGCACTACCTCCTCCCCCTCACCACCTGCACTACCTCCTCCCCCCTCACCACCTGCACTACACTCCTCCCCCCTCACCACCTGCACTCACTCCTCCCCCCTCACCACCTGCACTACACTCCTCCCCCCCTCACCACCTGCACTACACTCCTCCCCCTCACCACCTGCACTACCTCCTCCCCCTCACCACCTGCACTACACTCCTCCCCCTCACCACCTGCACTACACTCCTCCCCCTCACCACCTGCACTACCTCCTCCCCCCCCACCACCTGCACTACCTCCTCCCCCTCACCACCTGCACTACCTCCTCCCCCTCACCACCTGCACTACCTCCTCCCCCTCACCACCTGCACTACACTCCTCCCCCTCACCACCTGCACTACACTCCTCCCCCTCACCACCTGCACTACCTCCTACCCCCTCACCACCTGCACTACCTCCTCCCCCTCACCACCTGCACTACCTCCTCCCCCTCACCACCTGCACTACCTCCTCCCCCTCACCACCTGCACTACCTCCTCCCCCCTCACCACCTGCACTACACTCCTCCCCCTCACCACCTGCACTACCTCCTCCCCCTCACCACCTGCACTACCTCCTTCCCCCTCACCACCTGCACTACACTCCTCCCCCTCACCACCTGCACTACACTCCTCCCCCTCACCACCTGCACTACCTCCTCCCCCTCACCACCTGCACTACCTCCTCCCCCTCACCACCTGCACTACCTCCTCCCCCTCACCACCTGCACTACACTCCTCCCCCCTCACCACCTGCACTACACTCCTCCCCCTCACCACCTGCACTACACTCCTCCCCCTCACCACCTGCACTACCTCCTCCCCCCTCACCACCTGCACCTACCTCCTCCCCCTCACCACCTGCACTACCCTCCCCCTCACCACCTGCACTACACTCCTCCCCCTCACCACCTGCACTCCCCTCCCCCTCACCACCTGCACTACACTCCTCCCCCTCACCACCTGCACTACCTCCTCCCCCTCACCACCTGCACTACACTCCTCCCTCACCACCTGCACTACCTCCTCCCCCTCACCACCTGCACTACCTCCTCCCCCCCCACCACCTGCACTACCTCCTCCCCCTCACCACCTGCACTACCTCCTCCCCCCTCACCACCTGCACTACACCTCCTCCCCCTCACCACCTGCACTACCTCCTCCCCCTCACCACCTGCACTACCTCATCCCCCCTCACCACCTGCACTACCTCATCCCCCTCACCACCTGCACTACACTCATCCCCCTCACCACCTGCACTACACTCCCCCCTCACCACCTGCACTACCTCCTCCCCCTCACCACCTGCACTACACTCCTCCCCCTCACCACCTGCACTACACTCCTCCCCCTCACCACCAGCACTACACTCCTCCCCCCCCACCAGCACTACACTCCTCCCCCTCACCACCAGCACTACCTCCTCCCCCTCACCACCAGCACTACACTCCTCCCCCTCACCACCAGCACTACCTCCTCCCCCTAACACCAGCACTACACTCCTCCCCCCCAACACCAGCACTACCTCCCCCTCAACCAGCACTACCTCCCCCCACCCTCACACACTCCCCCCTCACCACCAGCACGACACTCCTCCCCCTCACCACCAACACCACCTCAACCCCCTCACAAAACTCAACCCCCTCATCACCGGCACTACACTCCTCCCCCTCACCACCAGCACTGCACTCCTCCCCCTCACCAACAGCACTGCCTCCTCCCCCTCACCAACAGCACTGCACTCCTCCCCCTCACCAACAGCACTGCACTCCTCCCCCTCACCAACAGCACTGCACTCCTCCCCCTCACCAACAGCACTGCACTCCTCCCCCTCACCAACAGCACTGCACTCCTCCCCCTCACCAACAGCACTGCACTCCTCCCCCTCACCAACAGCACTGCCTCCTCCCCCTCACCACCAGCACTGCACTCCTCCCCCTCACCAACAGCACTGCACTCCTCCCCCTCACCAACAGCACTGCACTCCTCCCCCTCACCAACAGCACTGCACTCCTCCCCCTCACCAACAGCACTGCACTCCTCCCCCTCACCAACAGCACTGCACTCCTCCCCCTCACCACCAGGACCACCTCATCCCCCTCACCACCAGGACCACACCATCCCCTCACCACCAGGACCACATCCTCCCCCTCACCACCAGGACCACACACATCCCCCTCCCACCAGGACCACACACTCCCCCTCACCACCAGGACCACACATCCCCCTCACCACCAGGACACACACACCCCCCCTCACCACCAGGACCACACACATCCCCCTCACCACCAGGACCCACCCCCCCCTCACCACCAGGACCACCCCATCCCCCCTCAAACCAGGACCACACACTCCCCCTCACCACCAGGACCACACACCCCCCCCTCACCACCAGGACCACCACATCCCCCTCACCACCAGGACCACACACATCCCCCTCACCACCAGGACCACACACATCCCCCTCACCACCAGGACCACACATCCCCCTCACCACCAGGACCACACATCCCCCTCACCACCAGGACTACACTCATTCTCCCTCACCACCAGGACCACATTATCCCCCTTACCACCAGGACCACAATTATCCCCCTCACCACCAGGACCACACTTATCCCCCTCACCACCAGGACCACACATCCCCCTCACCACCAGGACCACTCATCCCCCTCACCACCAGGACCACACATTCCCCTAACCACCAGGACCACACTCACCCTCCCTCACCACCAGGACCACTCACTCCCCCCTCACCACCAGGACCACTCATCCCCCTCACCACCAGGACCACACATTCCCCCTCACCACCAGGACCACACTCACCTCCCTCCACCAGGACCCCCTCACCTCCCTCATCACCAGGACCACACTCACCTCCCCTCACCAGGACCACACTCACCTCCCTCATCACCAGGACCACCTCACCTCCCTCATCACCAGGACCACACTCCTCCCTCATCACCAGGACCACACTCACCTCCCTCATCCACCAGGACCACACTCACCTCCCTCATCACCAGGACCACACTCACCTCCCTCATCACCAGGACCACACTCACCTCCCTCATCACCAGGACCACACTCACCCCCTCATCACCAGGACCACACTCACCCCCTCATCACCAGGACCACACTCACCCCCTCATCACCAGGACCACACTCACCCCCTCATCACCAGGACCACACTCGCCCCATCAAAACCAGGACCACACTCAGCCCACCTCACTACAAGTACCACATTCACCCCCTCACCACTAGGACTACACTTACCCCTTACCAAAAGGACCACACAATACACAGCAAGAAAGTCCCTCTATCTACAACACAACCTCCTTCTACAATACAACCTTCCTCTACAACACTCACAGTAGTGTGGGAGAGGCAGCAGCAACAACACAACTCCCTTGTGCAACACTCACAGGGACACTACAAATACAAATTACACAAGTCATCTTATTCTCATGCTCGCTGCCAGTTACACTTGAACACTTTGTCTTCTCTTTTCCGATATATGAATGAAACTAAATAAATATATCACATTTTTAAATACTTGTGATATATTATCATTGTTCATATAATCTTGTTGAAAATATAATGACATAACGTGTATATGAAAGAGTGATCGTGCGTGGCAGGGAAGGATAGCCAACACACAATATTTTCTATATTTTAAACTAGGTTAGTCTATGTTAGATTAACATAATATAGGTAAAGTTAAACTACATATACCTAACAAAATGTATATTCTATAGACATAATAAGAGAATGGAAGGCAGCGAGACCTAGTTATTATCCTAGTGTGGATTTTTTTTCTAATTTTCCCGTAATTTTTTTTTTATATATTTTATTTGAAACAGGGTACAACGTACATTGCGTAATAATACAAATCCAAGAACAGCAAACTCCCACACAATGTAATTACAAATGTTATAACATAAGAAGGACTCACATTATTTAATATTAAACACCAAATATATGTTAATATGTCCCACCAAGATAAGACTATCGCACGTTCACAAATGACTCAATGACAAAAATTGACAAAACGCCACAAAACAATGGCGTCCATATATAAAGAAAGACAATGTAAAAATTACATAACCTATCAAGACATATCCAAGAACAACCTACCAATACATATCCAAGAACATTAACTACTAACACATTTATTAAACAAATATCTTCCACACTATGTAGTTTGCAATGTCAAAAACTTAGGAATAGAACTTTATGCCAAGTGCCAGAACTTTGTGTGCATCAGCACATAACACTAATCACCACAAGTCAACATAGCACCGGCAGCGTAAGCCACCGTCCATCCTATTGGCATACCTTAATAACGCACACAGGCGCTAGTAGCCTTCACTCACTCCAGCTAACACTACCACACACGCCAATAACAACCACCCACACCATTATATGCCACAAACCGTGACATAGATACACTTACTCCACTTGTTTGTGCTGGCGAAAGACAGCTCAACAGATTCATCTATTGATAGGTGCCACCATCATTCCACATAACTCCCCCCCCAAAAAAAAAAAATCTCCCCGGACGGCAAGCCCGCCTTCATTACCCTGATCTCTTTTTTCCCCCTACATTCTGAGCAAATCTCGCACCGTGAGAGTACGGTAACCCTCAGTAAAAACACTCCCCCCACCTAGTCCCATAAATAGTCCTATTCCTACACATCGTACGAAAAATCGTTGCTGCCAGTACCCGCTTACGCACCTCCCACGCAGCCGACGCCCTCATGCTCCCGGTTTGTATACATAATCTACCATCATATTCCAGTCCACGCGCCGCACCTTCCTCTACCCCCCCGCCTCCCAATCCAAACTCAGCGCCCTTTTTCCGTAATTAGTGTGTAAATAATGAATAATGTAATATTGTTTAAAATGTAGTGTTGGTGTGACTTCTAGAAAATTTTCTAGCGACAAGAGAACCCAAACACCAGTTGGGAGTGGCGTCAAAATATGGAGGCTTGAGGCTTGATTGACCAGAGCGTCGCTAAGATGGGGAAGGAAGAAGGATGGGTAAGGATGGAAATTGGGAAATAGGTGGGGGAGAGGGGGATTAGGGTTATAAAGGTAAGTGGCCTATCCACTTTGGCGCAACATAATAAGTGTGTGTGTATGTAGAGTAATACATAAGTAAATTTTATGAGGAGGATATGCCTTCACCCCATCAGTTGCACACAGGTATACTACTGTATCACAGCATGACACTGAGTTGGGGAGAATGCATACTATTTATAGTAATTTTTTTTTTTTTTTTTTTTTTCGGGAAGGCTGCCGCAAAAAGGGGGTAGTTTCTCATTCGGTGTTGATGGTGGTTAGCCCGGTACTGGGGGGAGCAGTTTCAATAGGTGGTAGTTGTAGGGCTTTTGATTTTGTTGGTAGCTAGGAGTTGTTCAAGCAGTTTCTGAGGTGGTGTCCTAAAATAGGAAGGTCATGGGTTTTTACAATGGTAATTGTAAT
>WNWK01025475.1:0-28506 GCA_009830355.1 Cherax destructor | reverse complement strand
CCTCCCTTTGGGGGGAATCGCCGATGTTTTAAAAAAAAAATATATATAAATATTCAGATTTGAATTAAAGCATATGTTTTTTTCAAAAAACCCGGGCCGTATCCCACGGGGACCAGGGGGCCCAAAAAGTAAAACAAAAAGTTTCTTTTTTTTTTTAACTTTAGTAATGTAAACAGGAGAAGGGGTTACTAGCCCCATGCTCCCGGCATTTCAGTCGCCTCTTACGACACGCATGGCTTACGGAGGAAGAATTCTGTTCCACTTAATACCAATTAATAATTGGATAAATAAACTAACTGTTTTAAGAGAACTAACTTTGTTACGGCTTTTCCCTTAATTTTGAATGAGATCCCATTACCTTTGTTTTTTCTCTAAATCCTGCATTAACATATCTGGCCAGAAGTTTAATCTGATTTTCTAAACTGTCGTATCTTAGCGCCTCTGCAAAGACAGTGATTATGTGCGAGTGAGGTGAAAGTGTTGAATGATGAAAGTATTTTCTTTTGGGGATTTTCTTTCTTTTTAGGTCACCCTGCCTGTTGCTAAGAATATTGTAATTTGTTGATTTTATAAATTGTTTGAGGCTTAGACTTTAGCACAATTCTTATATTATTATTATAATCAAAAGAAGCGCTAAACCACAAGGGTTATACAGCACAATTCTTATAGAATATCAGGTTTAGCCAGGCTGTCATTTCATATCTCCACCATAACAAAAATCTCTTGCCATCCACTCGGGCTGGCTGCACTTGGTGGTAATGTGTACAACATATTACCACCAAGAACAGCAAAGGGATTTTGTATCTGCTTGCACACCATGCCAGCAGTGTGCAAGCGGATGCAAAATGCCTTTGCATGAAAAATAATGGTGTCTAGTTATATAAAACAGATCTCTTAATTTGTCTATACTTTTTGAGGGAAGTGTTGATCACATGGCACACACATGAACTTGTTGCAAATAAGAATACATATAAATAACAGTTATGTAAAATTTCTTCAACCTGTTGCTTTGTCTAAGAACTGCAAGCTCTTCCTACCTTCCTTCAAGTCACTGGTGATTCACTATTTATTTTAATTAATTATTATTAGTAATACTACATTCATGGGGGAGCCCTAAACCCAGAGGTCATAGTGCCTGGGGAATGGGAGGCATTCAGGTTTGATCCAACAAAGGGGAGGGCAGGTGCAATTCCTTTGATCGAGAGCCCCTCACTAGCATCAAGGAACCTCCCTGAATGATTAGTGATTTTATGATGCTGGTGAAGGTCCTTTGATCCCAGCACTATATATTCCTCGTGAATTTACAGCTTCCTCTTCAACAATACAATTTACTTCGCAGAATGGTAATGTGTTCAGATTTTTTATCAATGTTTTATTTTTACACATTTTACAATATCATTAGACAAACTGCCTATTGCAGGGCTGGGTAGATGACCCACTGTGCACAGTTTAAGAGTTCAAGCCTAGAATACAAAAGCTCTGTTATTTTTTTCCTAGTTTCCTTATAAGTTTATATGAATAAAGGTTATATAATAAAATTATCTGACTATCAGCCTTAATACTGTAGTATAATTAATCCTTAATTTCATGATACATCAACTAAACAAAAAAGGGCAAAGAAGTGATGGAGAAACATGTCTCAACACACAAATGTGGAATTGAAATAACATTACAGATAGTAATTACAGTACATCTACTTCTTGTTGACAGGTACTCTACAACCAACCCACCTGGCTACAGGTTTAACTCGATTCTTTACCCTTCTGGCCACTGTCACTGATATGCCCTATCCTGGTGATTAGACTTTCCGTACCTTTTTTTTTCTCCCACGTAATACAGTACACCTCCAACAGCCATTTTTACCTGTTGGCTCAACTGAAGTATGTTCTTACTCACCTGTTGAAGGTTAAACTTTTGCACTTGCTGGTCAAGCCTCCTGGTCCACTCTGGCTAGGGCTACCAATTGCTGATAAACATTGCTTCACCTTAAATATTGCTTGCTGCTACAGCTATTGTCTCTCAAACTGCCTGTGTGCTGCTGTCATCTTGCTCAGTCACAACATCATATCAGTCTGCTGCTTTAACTGGTGCAACCTGCAGTAAACTGTCCAAGTGCTATAGGTCTGGTTCTATACTTACCAGCTGCTCTTGGTATACAGTGGACCCCCGAGTAACTTAACTTCATTTCAGAAGCCTGCTCAAGTGCCATTACCAAACGAATTTACTCCCTTTAGGAATAATGTCACGTAGGTTAGTCTATTTCAGACCCCAAAAAATACACTTCCACAAGCACTTACAATATTATACTTACATAATTGTACGATTTCCGGGGTGTTCATTACTTGGGGTCCACTGTACTTCAAATTACCAATGCAGTATTTAAAATTAGCAGAGGACGAGGTAATTCACTGTCACAAATAATCAGTACTACTGATGCCATATGTTAGGCAAGAGTTGCTTGTACAGAACAAGGTAAAAGCTGCAATTGAAATCTTTGAATTTAATGCTGAGTGCTGCAAGGAATTAAAATATATATACATGTACTTGAAGAGTAATTGCAAAGTAGAAAATGTCTGCTAATAGATGCCACCAAAACTCAACTTTTGCATTAATAGTAAATAGGCAAAAAATACAATCTACATTTTATTAGTTTAAGCAACATCTGCTTCAAATTACTAGTTTAAGCAACATCTGCTTCAAATTACTAGTTTAAGCAACATCTGCTTCAAATTACATTAGTACTGCATAAAAAATTGTCATTAATCTTCATAGCCAGAAACACTGTACTTATATGCCAATGCATACACAAGCACAACAAAAATCTGTTTAAACAATGACAGATCAAGTTAAGAATATTTTCACATAAAAAAAAAGTAGGTAAAATAGAAAAATTCTAAAAATATGCTACAAAATATCCAGGACTAAAAAAAATACGAGTTATTGAGAAAAGTTGGAACTGACGACACCCACACTGATTGCTAACATCAATTCAACAACTTGCATATTCTGGGTTCACAGGAACTGCACCTGACCATGAGAGCAACTTCCATCAGTGTTTATATAATCCTCTGCTTTTCTTCCCTTGCATAATAAAAGGTTAAACAATTAAAGTAACCTGGTTGTAATGTGCATACAGTACTTAATATACATTGTGAATTAGTTTATCAACTTGTATTTTGTAATAAACAAAACATGTGAGGGTGTTGGCAACGTTTGCAACTGTTCATCCCTCCAACCATCCTCTGCTCCTTAAAGCTCTAATTTTTACTATTGAAAATGCAAGGGAAATGATCCATTTTAATTTAATATAATTTAAACCTGGTGTAAAAAGAGATCAGACTTGAAACTTGTTAGACAGGAATGTTTGATGCTTGAAAATATGTCCTTGGGATACACAACATTTGATCTGCCATGTCATCATCCACCTATTTGTTGGGTAAAATGATGTACCACTGCCAGATGTAAGGTAAACACTTGTTAAATTCTATCAAGAAAAATTCAAAATCCATTAAGTAGTATTTGGATCAATCAAATACACTGATATAATTTCCCATCACTAAAAAGAATTAGCTTTGCTAGAGATGTGGGCAGCTAAAACAGTGTACTCCCTGTTGTCCGTCCATCCCTCACTACTACCCCCTACCGATTGCTGCCACCAACACTTTAGAAATACAACTACAGTACAATAATTAGCCAGTTTACTATCAGATTTGCAAATTTGGATACATATGGATTCTTAGTTTTACCCTCCATTATATAGGTTTAGAAATGAATTTCCAGACCTTGCTTTTCAATTAAATATACTAACTTTTTTTTAATCAAAGAGTTTTTTATACGTATATCAAAAAATTCAAGGATAAAAGCATAATAGAAATTTAGAATTTTAGAGAGATTAATGGGTTAGAAAAGGCTTACAGTGAATTAGCTAGCCTTTGTGAATTAATGACTGTATAGTATAAAGAACACAATTTCTCTACTTTGAAATAAATTAAAATGTGCAAAAAATTATCAAGGTCAAAGAAAACTACATTGCTCTGCCCTTCTATCAACTGAAAAGGAATTTTTATAAACTCTTTCTATTATTATTATTATTATAATAATCAAAGAAAGCACTAAACCAACAAGGGTCAAACTCTTTCTAGCAAGTTGTAATTTTAAAGCAAAATTACTAATCATCTACTCAAGAATTCCACTGAAGTAAACACTAACATTCATTGAAATTTATACTTTAACATTATCAAAAAATGTCATTTGTTTAACCTAGCATTTTTTTTTGGTAACACCAGTTAATTCAGTGAATTTAGTAGCTAATCCAGCTCGCACAAACCAAATACCTTCACTATCATTTCTCATGATCACAAATACAAGAATGGCATTCAGGAACCTAAATGTTGTTATTATAATCAGTTAAGCATTAAACCAAAAGGGACATACAGTGTGAATCTAAATAAAGAAGCATTCGGAACACTCCACTTTCTGACCCCTACAAGTTTATTACTTCCCCACAAACATAAGCATAAACATTTGCAACAATATACAGTAAAACATTTATTCAACCAATTCTCAAGTATGTGGCACTAGTGTGGAACCACATCTAATAAAACAATTAAAACTGAGATCATTTAAAGTTTGTCATGAGAATAGTATCCGAGCTGAGAAAGTTAAAAAGGAAGAGAGAGAGAGAGAGAGCAATTGATCACAATATAAACACTGTACTCAGAGTAATAAAACACTGTTGAACATGAGACACCACATGGAATGGATACAGAAACAATACAAAAATGACTCAAAACACATGGAAACCTTCACAGAATTACAGTACAGACAAGATGTGGAACAACCCACAGAGCAAACAAGCATAATTAAAAGTATTTCAGAGGTATGTTTTTTCAATGCACCAGCTGTCTCCCCACCAAGGCAGGGTGACCTATATTTATTAGCAATTTATAGAGAAGAAGGGGGTTACTGAGTGGTAATTGTATACATTAAAGTCAGGTCAACTGCTGGACAAATGGGAAAAATTACACACTTTTTACTGACAAAAAAAATAAAACATGACAGAAAACACTTCAGAGTATGTATAGGCCTGTCTCACTGACAAACATTGTTGTAAAAAGGTAATAAGAGTAAAGAGGGCAACAATATTTGAAGCGAAAATACCTGCAAATTATCAAGAAAATTTAATTTCCAATAAACAAAGTCACTTACTATATCAATCTATTAAGCTATTTGACTGACTTTGATAATATACTGAAAGCATCATAGAAAGAAAATGGGGTAGGGATTTACAAGTAATTATAGACAAAAGGTTGTCACTGGATGATCATTTAAGTAGAGACTCATGTTATACGTACAGTGGACCCCCGAGTAACAAGCAAAATTCATTCCAGAAGCCTGATCAAGTGCCATTACCGAACGAATTTACTCCCTTAAGAAATAATGTCAAGTAGGTTAGTCCATTTCAGACCCCCAAAAATACACTTACAAAAGCACTTACTTAGTGGGTAAAGCTCTTGCTTGACGCACGGAGGGGCCGGGTTCAATTCCCGGTGGGGCAGAAACATTTCGAAGTGTTTCCTTACATACACACACACATATATACAACAGGCCTAGTGTCTAATTGACATGTGCCTAGGACAAAATGGTAACTAACTTACATAATTGTACAATTTCCGGGGTGCTTGTTACTCGGGGGTCCACTGTACTGGCAAATTTGAGAATAGTCTTCAGATACATTTTTAGAAAAATGCTTTAAAACTTCCCAGTATAAATAACATCAAAATTGGAATATGCAGCGGTAGGGTAATGACCTCACCTTAAAAAAGTTTTATAAAAAGAGAACAGTGCAAAAAAATTCAAAATGTGTCCTGCATCTAAAAAAAATTATGAAAATACTAAAAACACCTAAATTGCTCTAATTGGTTGATAGGAGGAAACAAAGAAGCATGAGTAAATAAAGATTATGTAGCACCAAGAGAACAAAAACCAGTTTTAAGTAGGAAAAGTGGTGCCAAAAAATATGCTATAGTTTTCCTTCAGTGATTGAATTACCTGGAGAGACCTGGAGAGAATTCCAGGGGTCAACGCCCCTGCGGCCCGGTCTGTGACCAGGCCTCATGTTGGACCAGAGCCTGATCAACCAGGCTGTTACTGCTGGCCACACGCAGTGCTACAGCCACCAGAAAATGTAATAACAATAGTATACATGTCAAATGAAGATGGGGCACCTACAGCAGTACTTAACTACAGTGGTACAGTGTGTGTACCATTGTACACTGGTACACACAGTGTATAGGTACAGGAATTATAGAAACAATACTATGCATTTGATGTCCCATCTTTAGTGATCAATTAGTAATATTTTTATTTTTTTTTAAATCTGACTAACTCAGTGACAGTACAGTGGACCCTCGGTTAACGAATACCCCGGAAATCGTGCAATTATGTAAGTATAATTTTGTAAGTTCTTGTGGAAGTGTATTTTTGGGGGTCTGAAATAGACTAACCTACGTGAAATTTTTCCTTAAGGGAGTAAATTCGTTCGGTAATGGCACTTGAGCAGACTTCAGGAGTGAAGTTTTTACGAAACTCGGGGGTCCACTGTATTTGACTCAACCAAAAGAATATGGGTACAATCCCTAGGCAAGGTAATACATACGTGTAAATCTCTCAACACCCATTTTCCATGTTTACCTAACAGTAAATAGGGAGTTAGCTGATTGTTGTGGCTGCCATCCTGAGAAAGGGACTAAAGAGCCCAAATGGAAATACAGTGGACCCCCGAAAATTGACCGTAATCCGTTCCAGGAGCTAGGCCTAAAATCGAACTGACCGATTTCTGAACCATTATTTCCCATAAGAAATTATGTAAATACAATTAATCCGTTCCAGACACCCAAAAATATTCACAAAAAATACATTTTTAAAGATTAACTATAGTTTTACATACACAAAACACACAATACCAACACATAATAACAACATATAATAAATAAATATTTAAAATAACATTTACTTACCTTTATTGAAGAGACTTGCTGGTATCTGGAAGATAGGGAAGAGGAGACAGGGAGGGAGCACTCATTGTTTGGAAGGGGAATCCCCCCTCCAAAAGGACTTCAGGTAACAAGTCCCTCTCTGGGGTTACTTCCTTCTTTGTCTGTTAATGCCACTAGGACCAGCTTGACAGTCACTAGACCCCTGTTGCACAAAATAACTGTCAAGAGTGCTCTGTTTCTGGCACCTCTAACATGTTCCTGAAGTGCAATATGGCTCTGTCACTGAACTTGTTGCAGAGATGGCTTATTTCAGCTTGCTCAGGGTGAAATTGTTCAACGAAACTTTTCATCTCATTCCACATTGAATAAATTTCCTTAATCTCCTTCAGTTCGATGGTGTTCCTCACTTTCTTTACCACAGGGGTGCCACTAGGAAGCTTCTTTGGACCCATGGTGACTTATTTCACAGTGACATTCATTTAACCACCAATAAACACAATAAATTTATTGTGAAATGTTTGAATGAGCGCGCTGGGTAATGTTCACTCAAAGGTAAACAATGTTAGACTGGCTCACGATGACTGTGCGGGGCAGGTGGACAGGTCTGGTATGCGGGCCGATAATCAGGGAAAAATTGGGCCGAAAAAAGCGATCGAAAATCGAGCTGGCCAATAATCAGACCAGCCGATTTGCAGGGGTCCACTGTAAGCCATTATGCTTGGCTCTCTTGGGTCCAAGGTTACTACGTACTTCTCCAAAGAGTGCTTTTCTTGGATCCCATCTAGTGTTCAACCACTACAGTACTCGAACAGCTCCCTACTCGAACAATTCAGTATTCAAACGCTTTGTTCGGTAAAAAAAATTGCTCGGTAGTCGACCATTTGCTCAGCACTCTACCAAACAAACTCGACCTGCCAGAATTTCGCTGTAAACTATTTTGTGTTTCTTCGCATTTTTTTGGTGTTTTTTATATTTGTATAAACAAGTAACCATGGGGCCTAAGAAGATTAGTGATAACAGCCAACAAGAGAAATTTGGTTGGGAAAAATTCATTCGGTACTCGAACAGATCGGCAATTGAATAGCCTTCTGGAACAAATTAAGTTTGGATACCAAGGTACTTATGATGAAAAACTGTATATGTGTGTCTGCAAGTACAATACTGTACTGTACTTGCACACAGGCTAATTTCACAGCTACAAGAAAGCATAAGATACCACTTCTGGAGCCCAGGATACCACTTCTGGAGCCCAAGATACCACTTCTGGAGCCCAAGATACCACTTCTGGAGCCCAAGATACCACTTCTGGAGCCCAAGATACCACTTGCAGAGCATAAAATTATCACTTGCAGAAAATAAAAAAAACGTGACTAACAATAACATTCTATCACTGGCTAGAAAGTTTGTGAAGTTACAATGGTTAGTTATATTCAAACATCAGCACATCCAGCCCTAAAAGACATCACAAACCACTAGCCAAAACATCAGACATCACAACCTCTCACAAAATCCAACTTACCAACATCAGTCATTAATATATATCACCTATAGTATACAACTTTGAATCCCATCTACAATAAAGTACTGTATACATTTTAAGAAGCGTATATGTGAGAAAGCATATCTAGATCCCATTGTTTTTCTAATATCATTATAGGTTAATATAGTTAGGTCTCCAAACACATCACTTCATATGTTTTTTAATATGTGGCTTTCTTATGACTGGGGCCTCAATCAATAACAATAAACCTAAAAAAAAAATTATATATAAATTTTTATTCATATTTGATCAACTCAAAAGTTCTTAGACTATCATCTCACCAATAAAAAGATTTCCAAATCTATTATAACATTAATCACATAATTATTATCACACGGCCAAAATATTTAAGTATCTTGATATATATGGTGTATCATGAGTCTCATCTGGCCAGGGCAGCCAGCAAGCACAAGAGAGTGAGGCAGGTGCTGCTGCTGGTCATCCATACTGCTGACGCATTCTCCTCACCCACAAGCGTAACCTATGAATATACAAAGAAGTGTTTATTTAGGTACAGGTCCACATCAGTACAATTATCATAGTTCTTTTCTTTCAACAAATCGGCTCTATCCCACCGAGGCCAGGCGACCTAAAAAGAAAAACAAAAGTTTTTCTTTTTAAATTTAGTAATTTATACAGGAGAAGGGGTTACAATTATCCTACATAGTAACATACTTTCAAACATTCTCTCTCAGTCCACACCAGGATTCAAACCTGCACACTCTGAATCTTAAGTACTGCTGTGGATTGAGAGTCAATGTTTGTAAATAATTCTGCCTGTTTGCAAATTGTTAAGCATAGTAACATGTAATATAATGCAGATAATTTGGAGTTTGGAAATTAGGAGGAGGTGCGGGATTACCAAAACTATTATCCAGAGAGCTGAGGAGGGGTTGTTGAGGTGGTGAGGTGGTTCGGACATGTAGAGAGAATGGAACGAGACAGAATGACTTCGAGTGTATAAATCTGTAGTGGAGGGAAGGCGGGGTAGGGGTCGGCCTAGGAAAGGCTGGAGGGAGGGGGTAAAGGAGGTTTTGTGTTCGAGGGGCTTGGACTTCCAGCAAGCATGTGTGAGCGAATTTGATAGGAGTGAATGGAGACAAATGGTTTTTAATACTTGACGTGCTGTGTTGGAGTGTGAGCAAAGTAACATTTATAAAGGGATTCAGGGAAACCGGCAGGCCGGACTTGAGTCCTGGAGATGGGAAGTACAGTGTCTGCACTCTGAAGGAGGGGTGTTAATGTTGCAGTTTTATAACTGTAGTGTAAAGCACCCCTCTGGCAAGACAGTGATGGAGTGAATGATGCAAGTTTTTCTTTTTCGGGCCACCCTGCCTTGGTGGGAATCGGCCGATGTGTTAATAAAAAAATAAAATAGTAACATGTGTAAATTACCTAGGATAATCCAAAGTAAGATCAACATATATTGTTGGTTAGAATATATAGGCTGACTAAAAGCATTCAGCTCACAACCAGAGACCAAAGACTGACTACTGGTCAGGGTGAGATGTATGGGCGAGTTTCCCCATCCCCTGAATTAATGCTTGTAAGCACTCACTCGGTGAGTAGATCTAAAGCTTGGCAAGTAGGTTTAAAGCTCTGCAAGTACACAGAAAGTATATTAGGATCAGGCGAATTATTTATACACATATACACAGACATACATACCTTACTGATATGGTGGGTTAGGTTCCAGACCATCACCGTAAAGTGAATCACAGCCTTTTTTTTTTTTTCACCTGTCAGTGCACATGTTTACACCATCATTTATTACAAGTGCAATAGCATAGACCTAAAAAAATTATGCAAAGGTAAAAGTAATGAATAAAAACCATTTTAAAAATAGCCGAAAACCATCTTAAGAGCAAGGCAAGCACCGAAAATAAGCATGAATATGTAATTGAAAAGCGCCGTATTAGCGAAGCAGTGCTAAATAACTTGGACAGGTTTACTGCTTCGTGCAACAAAAAAAGTAATAAAAATAAAAAATAATAGTAAAAATAATACACTATTTTTTTATTTATTAACACATCGGCCGATTCCCACCAAGGCAGGGTGGCCCGAAAAAGAAAAACTTTCATCATCATTCACTCCATCACTGTCTTGCCAGAAGGGTGCTTTACACTACAGTTATAAAACTGCAACATTTACACCCCTCCTTCAGAGTGCCGGCACTGTACTTCCCATCTCCAGAACTCAAGTCCGGCCTGCCGGTTTCCCTGAATCCCTTCATAAATGTTACTTTGCTCACACTCCAACAGCACGTCAAGTATTAAAAACCATATGCCTCCATTCACTCCTATCAAATACGCTCACACATGCTTGCTGGAAATCCAAGCCCCTCGCACACAAAACTTCCTTTACCCCTCCCT
This sequence comes from Cherax destructor, assembly GCA_009830355.1. Taxonomy (NCBI): domain Eukaryota; kingdom Metazoa; phylum Arthropoda; class Malacostraca; order Decapoda; family Parastacidae; genus Cherax; species Cherax destructor. The sequence goes on along the minus strand of WNWK01025475.1, from coordinate 17,596 downwards.
CCAACCTTTCCTAGGCCGACCCCTACCCCGCCTTCCCTCCACTACAGATTTATACACTCGAAGTCACTCTGTCTCGTTCCATTCTCTCTACATGTCCAAACCACCTCAACAACCCCTCCTCAGCTCTCTGGACAATCGTTTTGTAATCCCGCACCTCCTCCTAATTTCCAAACTCCGAATTCTCTGCATTATATTCACACCACACATTGACCTCAGACATGACATCTCCACTGCCTCCAGCCTTCTCCTCGTTGCAACATTCATCACCCATGCTTCACACCCATATAAGAGCGTTGGTATAACTATACTCTCATACATTCCCTCTTTACTTCCATGGACAAGGTTCTTTGTCTCCACAGACTCCAAGTGCTCCACTCACCCTTTTCCCTCATCAATTCTATGATTCACCTCATCCTTCATAGACCCATCCGCCGACATGTCCACTCCCAAATATCTGAATACATTCACCTCCTCCATACTCTCTCCTCCAATCTGATATCCAATCTTTCGTCACCTATTCTTTTTGTTATCCTCATCACCTTACTCTTTCCTATATTCACTTTCAATTTTCTTCTTTTACACACCCTACCAAATTCATCCACCAACCTCTGCAGCTTCTCTTCAGAATCTCCCATAAGCACAGTGTCATCAGCAAAAAGCAACTGTGACAACTCCCACTTTGTATTTGCTTCTTATCTTTTAGCCCAACACCTCTTGCCAAGACCCTCGCATTCACTTCTCTTACAACCCCATCTATAAATATATTGAACAACCACGGTGACATCACACATCCTTGTCTAAGGCCCACTTTTACTGGGAAATAGTCCCTTCCCTCCTACACACTCTAACCTGAGCCTCACTATCCTCATAAAACTCTTCACTGCTTTCAGTAACCTTCCTCCTATTCCATACACCTGCAACATCTGCCACATTGCCCCCTATCTACCCTATCATACGCCTTTTCCAAATCCATAAATGCCACAAAAACATCTTTACCCTTATCCAAATACTGTTCACCTATATGTTTCACTGTAAACACTTGGTCTACACACCCCTACCTTTCCTAAAGCCCCTTGTTCATCTGCTATCCTGCTTTCTGTTTTACTCTTAATTCTTTCAATAATAACTCTACCATACACTTTACCAGGTACACTCAACAGACTTATTCCCCTATAATTTTTGCACTCTCTTTTGTCCCTTTGCCTTTATACAAAGGAACAATACACGCTCTCTGCCAATCCCTAGGTACCTTACCTCTTCCATACATTTATTAAATAATAGCACCAACCACTCCAAAATTATATCCCCACCTGCTTTTAACATTTCTATCTTTATCCCATCAATCCCAGCTGCCTTACCCCTTTCATTCTACCCACTGCCTCACGAACTTCCCTACACCCACAACTGGCTCTTCCACACTCCTACAAGATGTTATTCCTCCTTGCCCTACACACGAAATCACAGCTTCCCTGTCTTCATCAACATTTAACAAATCCTCAAAATATTCTCTCCATCTTCCCGATACCTCTAACTCTCCATTTAATAACTCTCCTCTCCTATTTTTAACTGTCAAATCCATTTGTTCTCTAGGCTTCCTCAACTTATTAATCTCATTCCAAAACTTTTTCTTATTTTCAACAAAATTTGCTGATAACATCTCACCCACTCTCTATCTGCTCTCTTTTTACATTGCTTCACCACTCTTTTAACCTCTCTTTTCTCTCCATATACTCTTCCTCCTTGCATCACTTCTACTTTGTAAAACCTCTCATATGCTAACTTTTTCTCCCTTACTACTCTCTTTACATCATCATTCCACCAATCGCTCCTCTTCCCTCCCGCACCCACTCGCCTGTAACCACAAACTTCTGCTGAACACTCTAACACTACATTTTTAAATCTACCCCATACATTTTCGACCCCATTGCCTACACTCTCACTAGCCCATCTATCCTCCAATAGTTGTTTATATCTTACCCTAACTGCCTCCTCTTTTAGTTTATAAACCTTCACCCCTCTTTTACTTACTGATTCTATTTTCCTTGTATCCCATCTACCTTTTACTCCCACTGTAGCTATAACTAAAAAGTGATCTGATATATCTGTGGCCCTCTATAAACATGTACATCCTGAAGTCTACTCAACAGTCTTTTATCTACCAATACATAGTCCAACAAACTACTGTCATTACGCCCTACATCATATCTTGTATACTTATTTATCCTCTTTTTCTTAAAATATGTATTACCTATAACTAAACCCTTTCTATACAAAGTTCAATCAAAGGGCTCCCATTATCATTTACACCTGGCACCCCAAACTTACCTACTACACCCTCTCTGCATGTTTCTCCCACTTTAGCATTTAGGTCCCCTACCACAATTACTCTCTCATTTGGTTCAAAAGTTCCTATACATTCGCTTAACATCTCCCAAAATCTCTCTCTCTCTTTACACTCCTCTCTTCTCCAGGTGCATACACGCTTATTATGACCCACTTTTCGCATCCGACCCTTATTTTAATCCACATAATCCTTGAATTTACACATTTATATTCCCTCTTTTCCTTCCATAACTGATCCTTCAACATTATTGCTACCCTTCCTTAGCTCTAACTCTCTCAGATACTCCTGACTTAATCCCATTTATTTCTCCCCACTGAAACTCGCCTACCCCCTTCAGCTTTGTTTCGCTTAGGGCCAGGACATCCAACTTCTTTTCATTCATAACATCGGCAATCATCTCTTTCTTATCATCCGCACTACATCCACGCACATTCAGACAACCCAGTTTTATAAAGTTTTTCTTCTTCTCGTTTTTAGTAGATTTGTACAGGAGAAGGGGTTACTAGCCCATTGCTCCCGGCATCTTAGTCGCCTCATACGACACGCATGGCTTACGGAGGAAAGATTCTTTTCCACTTCCCCATAGACAATAGAGAAAATAAAAAGAACAAGAGCTATTAAGAAAAAGAAGAAAAACCTAGATGTGTGTATGTACATATATGCATGTGTATGCCAGTGTAGTGTGACCTAAAGTGTAAGTAGAAGTAGCTAGATATACCTGTTATCCAGCGTGTTTATGAGACAGAAAAAAGACACCAGCAATCCTACCATCATGTAAAACAGTTTCAGGTTTCTGTTTCACAGTCACCTGGCAGGACGGTAGTACCTCCCTGGGTGGTTGCTGTCTACCAACCTACTACCTACAATTAAATATGATACACTACTAATAATAAAATAACTTCAATAATACTGACCACGACGGGTGGGGCTGCCTCTACTCTCAACTCTTCCTCATCAGAGCTGACAGGTACCTGACACTGGTAGCTGCCCGCGTCTGCTGCTGACACTTCACGTATCTGGGAGTGAGAAAGAGGGAAGGGGGGTTAGTCTAGATGTCTGTTAATAAGGCTGCCTTCATTCTGGGGAAGGATTTTTGATCCTAGAAAATGAGGCTATCCTCCACCTCCTTTCATCAAATCTGATTATATAGTTATAAAGTACATATTAGTTTTGAAGAAAAGTCTTAAATTTATAGATTTTAATGATTCTTTCATATTTAATTAAAAAATAAAAATTTAACCATTGGCATGCAAAAAAAAAAAAGGCCAATATGTAGTTGAAATAATTCAACCAGACCTGAAAAAACACTAATGGTTGAAATAATTCAACCACTGGCCTGCAAAAAAAAAAAAAACCCAGCTTAAGCCATGTATTTACACTTAATGAAGATGTGACTTCCTCTTCAAGTGTAGTTAAGACTCATGAAATCGTAATAACACTATTGCAAACTCACTCACCATAGGTCAAACACCACCTGTTCCGTGGTGTTTGACCTCGGAACAGGTGGTGTTTGACCTATAACAAGTGAGTTTTAAAACTCCATGCCAGTGCGTTAACCACTGGGCAGCTGGCTACAGTGGAGGAGTCTTACAACTCACTCGCCATAAGTTTAAACCTTGCCCGTTTGCAGTAAGACCTTAACGAGTCTCGTCCTCACCTTGACAGTGTAGACATTCCTCTCTGGGATGTGGAGGACAGAGAACCTAGGGTCCTCAGTGATGATGAGATCACCATGGGACAGCAAGACATGGCTGTTGGGGTCTCTGGGGTCCAGCTTGAGCCAGATGGCAGGTCCTGCTGCTTCTGACCCCACCTGCAACAAATGATGCAGTTTACTGACATGCTATATAGTATTGGATGGCAGGTATTCCCAACAAGTATGGTAAAAGAGCTTTTGGTGCTCAGCAAACATGAATGAATGGATGATATTTCACTCTGTGTAGAGCTTATATAAAGTCATGACTATGAAGCTCTACACAAACCAGAACAGTCTTTCAATAAGTTCTGCCGCAGGTATTCTTGCACAGGTGTGCGTATTTTTCTAGTAACATTATTAAGCTTTAACCTGGATTATGAAATTATCATTATTTTGATGCAAAGTAGGATATTTACATAATATCCCTTAATTGATTGATTAATTGACAATTATCTCATTAATGAATGTCTATATTCCACTTGTATGTTTTCAAATTTATAAAGATTGAAATTTAAAAGTCCATGCAATTTGATTATTATTATCCATTTATATTTTATCATATGTGAAAAAAAAAAATTCATTACAAACAAGTTTTTAATATTCTTAAATATTAATGATTTACAAATAATAATATAATTAATTTAAGCACTAAACTCGTATGGATCACAGCAAAATCTACAAAAATAAGATATTGCCCAAGTGCATTACATATTGTACCAATACATGTATACCTACATTATTTGTATGGCTCAGAGAAATAAAATATTATCATTATCTTAGTTAAATCTACATAATGCATTCTGTGTGTTCTAAAAATTATTTGCTCTCAAAACTCCGAAAATTATACTTCTGTTTGTAAAATCATCTGTAGATTTACTCCCATTATGGAAGGCGAGTTAATGCTAATAAATGTCTCTTGATCCAAGGAATTGTTGCAACTCCCATTTACCCAATTACTGTTATGCCCCTTATGGGTTTAGCACTTAAGATATAATGAGAAGTTGGAAAGTTAAGTTGACTCTGGCCTTCTCAAGCTTACTCTGTCAAGAGGCAGAGTTCACATTGTTTCATAATGGGAAGTGGATACATCTACAGTGTGTTGCTACACTATTCAATATGATAGTTATACTATAGGAACACCCATGGTGTGTATTTTATATCATAGTTTAATAATGGAACACCCACAGTGCAGTGGCTATGCTACAATATTCTATGAGTTAGGTCAGTTTATTCAGGAACAGGTACACATAAATACAGTTACATTATCATACAGCAGCATGTGTGTGTAGTTACATTGTGGCAAGCCCCACAGTGTGCTACTACACTATTCTACATGATAGTTACTGTTATGGGGTATTATGGACTTGTTATGGGGGCTATTGGAACCCAGCATGTATTGTTGTAATTAAATAACATGAATACCTAATTATATTGAATTAATCAGAAGTACTGCTTGGGAGAGTTAAAGGCTTGGCCATCCTTTAAAACTTAAGAAGCTGGATTAAACTGATTTTCTCTATATAATAGGTTATATAAAAATAATGCACACATTTTTATAAGAATAGTTAATAGTTGCATGTCTCATTGTAATAACATAAGATATATTGAGAGTACATGTGGAGATGTGCAAAGTGATGTGTTTATGTTTGAGGGGGAGGAGCTTAGAGAGAGACTGTTTTCCCACAATCCCTTCCTGGAAAAAACATGGCTGCTGGAGTGAGCTGGTGTTGTTGGTGCTGATCTTAACTTGGCTTCAGGGCTGAATGAGTGCCCAAAAGGTAATGGGGAGGGTTGTAGATCGATGTTACCATGACATTCTGTGATCTTCAGTGTATCAAGACACTGGAGGGTTAAGAAATGTTGAGAAAGAGAAAGTTGAAGGTGGCAGCTGAGCCATGTGCTTTGGGAAAGGCTGATTATATGTTTAGGAGTGGAGACCTGTACATTATATGTATATACTTCTTAACATAGCTCTATTTTTATAATGTTGGTTTAAATAACCTTTGAGAGGAATGTGAAAGGACCAACAAGTTTTCAGATGCAGCAGCTAAACCTGAGTTAAGTATCTTTTAGCCTATAAATATAAATATCCTTTATTGATACATTTTGCCAGCCAATGGCTCTCTCAGTCCAGACTCCAGGCTGAGGGACTGATTACCTCAAACTCCTCATCCCCATCTGTTATTCTCTGGACTGAACTGAAGTAGCCACTGGCTGGCAAAACGTCTCCTCAATAAAGATTCCCAAATGTTGGTTTTCAAAACCATTTTCATCACACGTGACCATCGAAACCCTCTCCAGGTATACGTACCTGGCACTGAAGCTGGACAGTATCACCTTCCTCCACTGCAGTGCCTGGCTGCCACCACACACGAGGCAGCTCTCCCCCACACACACCTGAAGGAAATACCATGTTAGTAATTAGTTTTAGTTACTTTGACATCTTTATTATGCAGCCCATACCCATCCTGTGGGCAGTAGTCAAAAGATTACAGAGGTACATAATGGGTCCAGGGACTGGGCAACAAAGTTTTGATAGCTGAGCAAGTTACAAAGGTAATGAATCATGTAAGTAAATTTACTTACTTACGTTTATACATGGTTACAATCATGAACAAATTATAAAGTAATGAGCAATACTACACAAGTCCACACCCGGTCACAACTGGAATGAGTTCTTGGTGCAAATATTAATGAATGTCTCTCTGTCTCGTCTCTCTGTCTGTCTCTCTGTCTGTCTCTGTCTGTTTTGTCTGCTGTCTGTTCTGTCTCTCTGTCTGTCTGTCTTCTGTGTCTGTCTTCTGTCTGTCTCTCTGTGTCTGTTCTCTTGTCTGTCTCTGTGTCTTCTCTCTGTCTGTCTCTCTGTCTGTCTGTCTGTCTCTTCTGTCTGTCTCTCTGTCTGTCTGTCTTCTTCTGTCCTGCTCTCTGTCTCTCTCTGTCTGTCTCTCTCTCTGTCTCTCTCTGTCTCTCTCTCTGTCTCTCTCTCTCTGTCTCTCTCTCTGTCTCTCTCTCTGTCTCTCTCTCTGTCTCTCTCTGTCTCTCTCTCTGTCTCTCTCTCTGTCTCTCTCTCTGTCTCTCTCTGTCTCTCTCTCTGTCTCTCTCTGCTCCTCTTCTCTCTGCTCTCTCTCTGCTCTCTCTCTTCTCTCTGCTCTCTCTGTCTCTCTTCTGTCTCTCTGTCTCTCTCTCTCTGTCTCTCTCTCTGCTTCTCTCTTCTCTCGTCTCTCTCTCTCTGTCTCTCTCTCTCTGTCTCTCTCTCTCTGTCTCTCTCTCTGTCTCTTCTCTGTCTCTCTCTGTCTCTCTCTCTCTCTCTCTCTGCTCTCTCTCTGTCTCTCTCTGTCTCTCTCTCTCTGTCTCTCTCTCTGTCTCTCTCTCTGTCTCTCTCTCTCTGTCTCTCTCTCTGTCTCTCTCTCTGTCTCTCTCTCTGTCTCTCTCTCTGTCTCTCTCTCGTCTCTCTCTCTGTCTCTCTCTCTGTCTCTCTCTCTGTCTCTCTCTCTTCTCTCTTCTCTCTGTCTCTCTCTCTGTCTCTCTCTCTCTGTCTCTCTCTCTGTCTCTCTCTCTGTCTCTCTCTGTCTCTCTCTCTTGTCTCTCTCTCTGTCTCTCTGTCTCTCTCTCTGTCTCTCTCTCTGTCTCTCTCTCTGTCTCTCTCTCACATCTATTGAAACTGGACAACTACCTGAGGTGTGGAAGATGGCAAATGTAGTCCCAATTTTTAAGAAAGGAGACAGACACGAGGCATTAAACTACAGACCAGTGTCACTGACGTGTATAGTATGCAAAGTCATGGAGAAGATCATCAGGAGGAGAGTAGTGGAGCACCTAGAAAGACACAAGCTTATAAACGACAACCAGCACGGTTTCAGGGAAGGAAAATCCTGTGTCACAAACCTACTGGAGTTTTATGACAAGGTAACAGAAGTAAGACACGAGAGAGAGGGGTGGATAGACTGCATTTTCTTGGACTGCAAGAAGGCGTTCGACACAGTTCCTCACAAGAGGTTAATGCAAAAGCTAGAGGATCAGGCACACGTAACAGGAAAGGCACTGCAATGGATCAGAGAATATCTGACAGGGAGGCAACAACGAGTCATGGTACGTGACGAGGTGTCAGAGTGGGCACCTGTGACGAGTGGGGTTCCACAAGGGTCAGTCCTAGGACCTGTACTGTTTTTGGTATATGTGAATGACATAACGGAAGGGATAGAGTCAGAAGTGTCCCTGTTTGCAGATGATGTGAAGTTAATGAGAAGAATTAAATCAGTCGAGGATCAGGCAGGACTACAAAGAGACCTGGACAGGCTACAAGCCTGGTCCATTAACTGGCTCCTGAATTTAACCCTGCCAAATGTAAAGTCATGAAGATCGGGGAAGGGCAAAGAAGACCGCAGACAGAGTATAGTCTAGGTGGCCAAAGACTGCAAACCTCACTCAAGGAAAAAGATCTTGGGGTGAGTATAATACCGAGCACATCTCCTGAGGCACACATCAATCAGATAACTGCTGCAGCATACGGGCGGCTGGCAAACCTAAGAATAGCGTTCCAATACCTCATTAAGGAATCATTCAAGACTCTGTACACCATATACGTCAGGCCCATACTGGAGTATGCAGCACCAGTTTGGAACCCACACCTGGTCAAGCACGTCAAGAAATTAGAGAAAGTGCAAAGGTTTGCAACAAGACTAGTCCCAGAGCTAAGGGGATTGTCCTACGAAGAAAGGTTAAGAGAAATCGGCCTGACGACACTAGAGGACAGTAGGGTTAGGGGAGACATGATAAAGACATATAAAATACTGCGAGGAATAGATAAGGTGGACAGAGACAAGATGTTCCAGAGAGGGGACACAGAAACAAGGGGTCACAATTGGAAGTTGAGGACTATGAGTCAAAAGGGATGTTAGGAAATATTTCTTCAGTCATAGAGTTGTCAAGAAGTGGAATAGCCTAGAAAGCGACATAGCGGAGGCAGGAACTATACATAGTTTTAAGACGAGGTTTGATAAAGCTCATGGAGCAGGGAGAGAGAGGACCTAGTAGCAATCAGTGAAGAGGCGGGGCCAGGAGCTATGACTCGACCCCTGTAACCACAAATAGGTGAGTACACACACACGTGGCAATGCTTTATTTACAGGGAGCAAAGTCAGGGTATTTTTCCAGAATGGTCTGTAATATACCACTGTGGATAAAATAATTTGACATATCTTGAACATTTCTGAGTGAGTTGTCTCTGAATTCATTAATTTTGTCAGCACTCCAGTACATAATGACGCAGGGTGTGACAATATTTACACTGACAAAGTTACATTTTGTTTGGTCTACATCTGGTGGTGGTGATTTAACCTGCCAAAGATACTTGTAACCCAGCCGGAGGCGGGCGGTGGTGACATCCAAGAGTCTGCTTATTTTGTTGGATGCACCATAGACATGTGGCTCCTCCTGCATGATAGAATGATAGATGGACTGACTGGTGTCAATCTCCCAGAGTCTTAAGTCAATAAAATTCAGTTCTAGTTCTTTTCGTATTATTGTTCTCAAACTGCTAACTGACAAGCCAAGATTGTAATCTACCCCCTCTTTGAAAGCATAAAACTTAGCCAATTTATCAGTTCTATCATGCATCTGAAGACCAATGTGAGATGGAATCCACAGCATGTGCACTCTGACTCTACTATCCAGAATCCTACCATACCTGTGTCTGGCTTCTGACACAAGCATGCTACAAGTTATACTTGATGAGTTGAGAGCATTTATGGATGACAGAGAATCAGTTACAATTAGAGTCAACCTTAGATACATGGACGCATTTGAGTGCAAGGAGTATGGCAAACAGTTCTGTCTGAAGGGTAGAGGCCCAGTTATTGATGCGTGCTCAATTTCTTTAAGAGAGCCATCACTCTGTATGACAACAGCAGCACTACCAACTGCACCAGTGGATTGGTGAACTGAACCATCAACGTAAATAATTTGGAGAGAGTGTGCTGTTTGGCTAAATTCTGCTCGCCCTTTTCTACTAGAAATTACCAATTGCTATTTGTTACCGAGTACTTGATATCCTACTCCTTATCTTACTATGAGGATTGACCGTTCACAAACAGCTTAGCGGTTAGGTAATTGGAACTTACTCCCGACACCCCGAAAACCACGCATAGGTGAATACTTCGATACGATGCAGCTTGTCCAGCGTGTAGTATCCTGTAGATTGTCCAACTCGATGTGATGTTCTGGTGTATATCCACTTTCGTTTCGTGTCGATATATAATATAACCTATTCACTGTATTTCTTTCACTTGTCACATATTTATTTCACTTTATTATCTTGGGTGACACACGTGGCAACGTCGCCTTGAGCACACTAGGCCCATTCTGTGTGTGTACTCACCCATTTGTACTCACCTATTTGTGGTTACAGGGGTCGATTCATAGCTCCTGGCCCCGCCTCTTCACTGATTGCTACTAGGTCCTCTCTCTCCCTGCTCCATGAGCTTTATCAAACCTCTTCTTAAAACTATGTATGGTTCCTGCCTCCACTATGTCGCTTTCTAGGCTATTAAACTTCCTGACAACTCTATGACTGAAGAAATACTTCCTAACATTCCTTTGACTCATAGGAGTCTTCAACTTCCAATTGTGACCCCTTGTTTCTGTGTCCCCTCTCTGGAACATCTTGTCTCTGTCCACCTTATCTATTCATCACAGTATTTTATATGTCGTTATCATGTCTCCCCTAACCCTCCTGTCCTCTAGTGTCGTCAGGCCGATTTCCCTTAACCTTTCTTCGTAGGACAATCCCCTTAGCTCTGGGACTAGTCTTGTTGCAAACCTATGCACTTTCTCTAATTTCTTGACGTACTTGACCAGGTGTGGATTCCAAACTGGTGCTGCATACTCCAGTATGTGTGTGTGTGTGTGTGTGTGAGACCCAACAATTAATCTTTGCACCAATAACTCATAACAGTTGTGACCGGGTGTGGACTAGTGAATAGCTCATTACTTAATATTTTTTTCATGATTGTAAGCGTGTATAAACGTAAGTAAGTAAATTTACTTACTTACATGATTCATTACCTTTGAAACTTGTGAGTTCATTACCTTTGTACCTTGTCCAGCTATCAAAACTTTGGGGCCCAGTCCCTGGACCCATTATGTACCCGTGTAATCTGTAAATACCTTTGTAACTTGTCATGATTGTGACCAGATCTACCTGAGTTCATTACCTTTGTAACTTGCTCAGCTATCAAAACTTTGGGGCCCAGTCCCTGGACCCATTATGAACCTCTGTAATCTTTTGCCTACCGCCCACAGGATGGGTATGGGGTGCATAATAAAGATATTAAACTAACTAAACTCTGACCGGATTCACAAGCTGACAGGTTTTTAGGTGCCCTTATAAAACACAGATTTTCATGATGGTGGTCATTTGAAACACTTAACACACACACATATGTATGTGTGTGTATATATATATATATATATATATATATATATATATATATATATATATATATATATATATATATATATATATATATATATATATATATATATATATATATATATATATATATATATATAATAATATAAATATATATATATATATATATATATATATATATATATATATATATATATATATAATATATATATATATATATATATATATATATATAATATATATAATATATATATATATATATATATATATATATATATATATATATATATATATATATATTTTTTTTTTTTTATTAACACATCGGCCGATTCCACCAAGGCAGGGTGGCCCGAAAAAGAAAAACTTTCATCATCATTCACTCCATCACTGTCTTGCCAGAAGGGTGCTTTACACTACAGTTATAAAACTGCAACATTAACACCCTCCTTCAGAGTGCCGGCACTGTACTTCCCATCTCCAGAACTCAAGTCCGGCCTGCCGGTTTCCTGAATCCCTTCATAAATGTTACTTTGCTTACACTCCAACAGCACGTCAAGTATTAAAACCATATGCCTCCATTCACTCCTATCAAATACGCTCACACATGCTTGCTGGAAGTCCAAGCCCTCGCACACAAAACTTCCTTTACCCCCTCCTTTAACCTTTCCTAGGCCGACCCCTACCCGCCTTCCCTCCACTACAGATTTATACACCTCGAAGTCACTCTGTCTCGTTCCATTCTCTCTACATGTCCAAACCACCTCAACAACCCCTCCTCAGCTCTCTGGACAATCGTTTTGGTAATCCCGCACCTCCTCCTAATTTCCAAACTCCGAATTCTCTGCATTATATTCACACCACACATTGACCTCAGACATGACATCTCCACTGCCTCCAGCCTTCTCCTCGTTGCAACATTCATCACCCATGCTTCACACCCATATAAGAGCGTTGGTATAACTATACTCTCATACATTCCCTCTTTACTTCCATGGACAAGGTTCTTTGTCTCCACAGACTCCAAGTGCTCCACTCACCCTTTTCCCTCATCAATTCTATGATTCACCTCATCCTTCATAGACCCATCCCCGACATGTCCACTCCCAAATATCTGAATACATTCACCTCCTCCATACTCTCTCCCTCCAATCTGATATCAATCTTTCGTCACCTATTCTTTTGTTATCCTCATCACCTTACTCTTTCCTATATTCACTTTCAATTTTCTTCTTTTACACACCCTACCAAATTCATCCACCAACCTCTGCAGCTTCTCTTCAGAATCTCCCAAAAGCACAGTGTCATCAGCAAAAGCAACTGTGACAACTCCCACTTTGTATTTGCTTCTATCTTTTAGCCCAACACCTCTTGCCAAGACCCTCGCATTCACTTCTCTACAACCACATCTATAAATATATTGAACAACCACGGTGACATCACACATCCTTGTCTAAGGCCCACTTTTACTGGGAAATAGTCCCTTCCCCTCCTACACACTCTAACCTGAGCCTCACTATCCTCATAAAAACTCTTCACTGCTTTCAGTAACCTTCCTCCTATTCCATACACCTGCAACATCTGCCACATTGCCCCCTATCTACCCTATCATACGCCTTTTCCAAATCCATAAATGCCACAAAACATCTTTACCCTTATCCAAATACTGTTCACCTATATGTTTCACTATAAACACTTGGTCTACACACCCCTACCTTTCCTAAAACCCCTTGTTCATCTGCTATCCTGCTTTCTGTTTTACTCTTAATTCTTTCAATAATAACTCTACCATACACTTTACCAGGTACACTCAACAGACTTATTCCCTATAATTTTTGCACTCTCTTTTGTCCCCTTTGCCTTTATACAAAGGAACAATACACGCTCTCTGCCAATCCCTAGGTACCTTACCCTCTTCCATACATTTATTAAATAATAGCACCAACCACTCCAAAATTATATCCCCACCTGCTTTTAACATTTCTATCTTTATCCCATCAATCCCAGCTGCCTTACCCCTTTCATTCTACCCACTGCCTCACGAACTTCCCTACACCCACAACTGGCTCTTCCACACTCCTACAAGATGTTATTCCTCCTTGCCCTACACACGAAATCACAGTTCCCTGTCTTCATCAACATTTAACAAATCCTCAAAATATTCTCTCCATCTTCCCGATACCTCTAACTCTCCATTTAATAGCTCTCCTCTCCTATTTTTAACTGTCAAATCCATTTGTTCTCTAGGCTTCCTCAACTTATTAATCTCATTCCAAAACTTTTCTTATTTTCAACAAAATTTGCTGATAACATCTCACCCACTCTCTATCTGCTCTCTTTTTACATTGCTTCACCACTCTTTAACCTCTCTTTTTCTCTCCATATACTCTTCCTCCTTGCATCACTTCTACTTTGTAAAACCTCTCATATGCTAACTTTTTCTCCTTACTACTCTTTACATCATTTTTAAATCTACCCCATACATTTTCGACCCATTGCCTACACTCTCACTAGCCCATCTATCCTCCAATAGTTGTTTATATCTTACCCTAACTGCCTCCTCTTTTAGTTTATAAACCTTCACCTCTCTTTTACTTACTGATTCTATTTTCCTTGTATCCCATCTACCTTTACTCCCACTGTAGCTATAACTAAAAAGTGATCTGATATATCTGTAGCCCCTCTATAAACATGTACATCCTGAAGTCTACTCAACAGTCTTTTATCTACCAATACATAGTCCAACAAACTACTGTCATTACGCCCTACATCATATCTTGTATACTTATTTATCCTCTTTTTCTTAAAATATGTATTACCTATAACTAAACCCCTTTCTATACAAAGTTCAATCAAGGGCTCCCATTATCATTTACACCTGGCACTAAACTTACCTACTACACCCTCTCTGCATGTTTCTCCCACTTTAGCATTTAGGTCCCCTACCACAATTACTCCTATATATATATATAATATATATATATATAATATATATATATATATAATATATATATATAATATATATATATATATATATATATATATATATATATATATATATATATATATATATATATATATATATAGTATATATATATATATATATATATATATATAATATATAATATATATATATATATTATTAACAAGTCTGGCCGTCTCCACCGAGGCAGGGTGACCAAAAGAAAAAATCCCCAAAAGAAAATACTTTCATCATCATTCAACACTTTCACCACACTCATCCAGGTAAACTCAGGTTACGTGTTTACCTGGAGTTTACCTGGGGAGAATTCCAGGAGTAACGCCCTGCGGCCTGGTCTGTGACCAGGCCTCATGTTGGACCAGAGCCTGATCAACCAGGCTGTTACTGCTGGCCACAGCAGTCCACGAGAACCACAGCCCGGCTGATCAGGTACCGACTTTGGTGCCTGTCCAGTGCCTGCTTGAAGACAGCCAGGGTTTGTTGGTAATCCCCTGATGTATGCTGCGAGGCAGTTGAACAATCTTGGGCCCCTGACACTTATTGTGTTGTCCCTCAACGTGCTAGTGGCACCCCTGCTCTTCATTGGGGAGATGTTACATCGCCTGCCAGTCTTTTGCTTCCTTAGGGAGTGATTTTGTGTGCAAGTTTGGTACTAATCCCTCGAGAATTTTCCATGTGTATAATAATGTATCTCTCCCGCCTGCGTTCTAAGAGTACAGGTTTAGGAACTTCAAGCGTTCCCAGTAATGAGGTGGTTTATCGCAGTTATGCGTGCGGTGAAGGTTCTCTGCACATTTTCAAGGTCAGCAATTTCACCCGCCTTGAAAGGTGCAGTTAGTGTGCAGCAATATTCCAGCCTAGATAGAACAAGCTATCTGTAAAGTGTCAACATGGGTTCGGCATCCCTGGTTTTGAAGGTTCTCATTATCCATCATGTCATTTTTCTAGCAGATGCAATTGCTACATTGTTATGGTCCTTGAAGGTGAGATCCTCTGACATGATCACTCCCAGGTCTTTAACATTAGTTTTCGCTCTATTGTGTGGTTGGAATTTATTTTGTACTCCGATGAGATTTTAATTTCTTCACGTTTTCCGTATCTGAGTAATTGAAATTTCTCATCATTGAACTTCATATTGTTTTCTGCAGCCCATTTAAAGATTTGGTTTATGTCTGCTTGGAGTCTTGCAGTGTCTTGCAGTGCACCTATTCATATTTCGATAGAATATTATTAGAATTATTAGAATATAATATCAATCTACTTATTGTGATATCTGCTATTTACAGTTTACCATCTTATATACATAGCATTGCAAAAATCTCACATAGTCTTTAAATTAAAATTGTGCATATATTATTCTACTATATTTTAAGCAACAACTGTTAGCTTTAGCGCAATCACAATTCATAGTCTGGTGCTACATTTATTTTATAATTTTATCATAATAGTTATATCTAGTTAATACTCTATTTCATTCTAGCTTAATACATAGTCAACACGAATTTCATTATGTTTATTAGTTTCTACAGTCTACTTGAGCAACATGCATTAGCTATACACTTGTCCAAGCATCCCCTTATTACACACATCAGTACTGGAACTATACACTTGTCCAAGCATCCCCTTATTACACACATCAGTACTGCAACTCAACACACTATACATGATACAAACAATTACCTTCAAACATAATGAGGAATGATCACGTCGACCCAGATATAAACCTATGTAATCTAACACCAATCAAAATTTAATTAAAAGTAACTGCCTCTATTACACATCATCACAAGCCAGCACTATCCTAAATACTGGTAAAAATATTACAATTCTTAATTGCAATATCAGGTCCCAAAGCAAACACTATGAATGACCTCCTGGCACTCCTTGATACCTGTATTATCCTTACTGAAACCTGCGCTTAACCAGGACACAATGGATATCTACTCAATACCAGGATACAATGCATCCACAACTGCAGACCAAACCAAATTGGGGTGGTATTACAATCTCATTATCCAATGAACTATCTTGTTATAACACTACCTGCTTTAGTGATGAATATGGAGATATATTTTTGCAAATTTTACTGTAAAAACCTTAACTCCTATAACAATCGGTGCCATTTACCGGATGCCTCTTACTAACAACAAATTTTAGCGATATATTAAGACACTAATAACACCAACCAGGAGAAGGATTTAGAGTTCTCGTTAGCAGTAATTTGAAACCAAGACAGCAGTGCATAAGTGTTCGCAATAAAGCTAACAGAATCCTTGGCTTCATATCAAGAAGTATAAATAATAGAAGTCCTCAGGTTATTCTTCAACTCTATATATCTTTGGTTAGGCCTCATTTAGATTATGCTGCACAGTTCTGGTCACCGTATTACAGAATGAATATAAATGCACTGGAAAACGTACATAGGAGGATGACAAAGTTGATCCCATGTATCAGAAATCTTCCCTATGAGGATAGACTGAGGGCCCTGAATCTGCACTCTCTTGAAAGGCGTAGAATTAGGGGGGATATGAATGAGGTGTATAAATGGAAAACAGGAATAAATAAAGGGGATGTAAATAGTGTGCTGAAAATATCCAGCCAAGACAGGACTCGCAGCAATGGTTTCAAGTTGGAAAAGTTCAGATTCAGGAAAGATATAGGAAATCACTGGTTTGGTAATAGAGTTGTGGATGAGTGGAACAAACTCCCGAGTACCGTCATAGAAGCTAAGACGTTGTGTAGTTTTAAAAATAGGTTAGATAAATACATGAGTGGGTGTGGCTGGGTGTGAGTTGGACCTGACTAGCTTGTGCTACTAGGTCAGATTCCGTACTAATTCCTTAAGTGGAAGTGACCTGACTACCTGGAGTTTACCTGGAGGTTAGCTCCAGGTGGTCAGGTCTAAGCTGGTGAGTGATGGACCTGCCTCGCATGGGTCAGTAGGCCTGCTTCAGTGTTGCTTTTTCCTTATGTTTTTATGTTCTTAAATGAACAAGCACCCCTTCTCTTAGCTGGAGACTTCAACATTAACCTTGGCCTCACAGATGACCAGCCAGTAACTGACTTCATCAACAATATGAACAACACACTTCTCATACCAACTATAACTAAACCAACCAGGCTGACTGGAACAAGTGCAACCATAAA
>WNWK01025474.1:0-28506 GCA_009830355.1 Cherax destructor | reverse complement strand
CCCCTCTCTCTAAGATTACAGAAGGAAGTAACACTGCAGCAGGCCAACCGGCCCACACTAGGCAGGTCCCCCTCAAACCATAAACCAATCTCACAAACAAAAACACCTTTCCAACCCAACTTCTACTCCATCCATGGAACAAGCTCCGATAATCAGGGCACTACCAAAGAGCGAACTGAAGGAGCTGAAGCACCCGGTCCATCACCAGGGCACTGAAGGAGCCGAAGCACCTGGTCCATCACCAGGCACTGAAGGAGCCGAAGCAACCGGTCCATCACCAGGGCACTAAGGAGCCGAAGCACCTGGTCCATCACCAGGGCACTGAAGGAGCCGAAACACCCGGTCCATCACTAGGGCACTGAAGGAGCCGAAGCACCTGGTCCATCACTAGGGCACTGAAGGAGCCGAAACACCCGGTCCACCACCAGGGCACTGAAGGAGCTGAAGCACCTGGTCGACACGTCTCCTGTCAGAGCATCCTAGAGCTCTGAATTGACTGTCTTTGATACTGTTATATTTCGTGCCATGTCATTATTATCTGTGGAAATAGGTTTAAGTGTGTTTTCCAGTCTTGTTGGCTCCACTATTTGTTGGCTTAGGTGAATTTATTGCAGAGATTCAGCAGCTGGTGTGTGTGTCTTTCTGTGCACAGAACGTAAGAGGTCGTCACCTCATGTTATTAACCGTTATCATAAAATTACAACAGAATTTATGGTAATATTTGTAACAGTTTGATGGCACGCGCTACACGCTCGGGTATGTGGTAGTACGACCGGATGGTTGCACGTCTCAAAGATCTGTATCAGCCTGGACAGTGGCCGTCAGTAGGAAACATCGTTTCTTGGTCTACTATAATGCTGACTGGAGATAGTGTTATCAATTGATCGTGCCATTACTAGAGCCTTCTCTTTAATGTTTCGTTCATTTCCTCGAAACTGATTGTACGTGAAGAACAGTTTCCTGTAGTTCAGGCATCTGAACTACCAGAGGACGCTAAGAGGACGCTGTCTGTGGTAGATGTTTCTGTTATCTAGCTGCCATCTGCTTGCTGTCTTGCGACGACTGGCTGCCATCTGCTTGCTGTCTTGCGACGACTGGCTGCCATCTGCTTGCTGTCTTGCGACGACTGGCTGCCACTACTTAGTGGTTCAGTGCTCGCTTAGTTTTATGATTTTGACCTTTATCTGCTGGTGAGACAGATAATATTTTCCAATACACGTTGCTTTAATTTAGTTCTTTCTTATATGGATTACTACTTGGTATATATCTAGTTATACCAAGATTGGTATTTTCGGCCTAGCATATTAGTAGGCTGTGTAGTGGTTCTTCCAGTGTTTAACAGTTAATATTTCATGGTGCCCACAGTCTGTCTACCTGAGGGTGTTCCAGGTGTTGCGGTGGATCAGGGCCTGATCAACCAGGCTGCTACTGCTGGTCGCAAGTAGTCCAACGTATGAACCACATCCCGGTTGATCGGGTACTGACTTAAGTATATGTCCAGCTCCCTCTTGAATGCAGCCATAGGTCTATTGGTAATTTCCCTTATGCCTGGTGGGAGGCTGTTGAACAATCTTGGGCCCCAGATACTAATTTTGTTTTCTCTTAGTGTACTAATGGCGCCCATACTTTTCATTCGGGTATGTTGCACCGTCTGCCCAGTCTTTTGCTTTCGTAGGAAGTGATTTCTGCGCGCAGATTTGGGACCAATCTCTTTAGGATTTTCCAGGTGAAGATTATGATGTAACTTTCTCGTCTGCGCTCCAGTGAGCACAGGTCAAGTGACTCCAAGCGTTCTCAGTAATTAATATATATGCAGTGAAGGTTCTCTGTACATTCCCTTGATCTGCGATTTCACCTGCCGTTAATGGAGCTTTTAGTGTACAGCAGCATTCCAGCCTTGAGAGAGCAAGTGCTTTAAAAGGGATCATCATTGGTATGGCATCCCTTCTTTTGAAGATTTTCATTATTCATCCTATCATTTTCCTCGCAGATATGATAGTGACAATGTTGTGATCCTTGAAGGTGAGATCCTCTGACATTAACACTCCCAGGTCCTTCACTCTACTTTTTCTCTCTATTGTGTGGTTAAAGTTTGTAGTATACTCCGTTTTAGCTATTATTTCCTCCAGTTTTCCATAACGGAGTAGTTGAAATTTGTCTTCATTGAACATCATATTGTTTTCCGTTGCCCAATGGAAAACTTGGTTTATATCTTCTTGGAGATTTATCGTGTCCTCAATGGATGACACTCATGCAGAGTCTAGTATTGTCTGCAAAGGATAATACGGTGCTATGGTTTACATCTCTGTCTGATATGATGAGGAAAAGGCTGGGGGCGAGTACTATGTGATATACAGTATATTCGTATCTGTACTATATAGACTAAGTTGTCTATCCGACTAGAATATTTACATAACACTTTGCCTAGGACAAGTAGAGCACAGTTTGGTGTACCTTTATGGCAGCACAATTATAGATACATCTAACCCTCTTTGTTTAGACATAAAATAAATATATTTTTTTTTATAAAATATTAGTTTACAAGTTAGCCTTTCTTGACCTATTGAACTCTTATTGACTTTCCGTGTTCACATCGATGCTAAATCCCTGTGGTTAACGACGTTATTATGGTAACTAGTGGTATTCCCTCCCTATCCTAGGTTACTGTTATGGTACGTGGTACACACTGTGTTTACAGGACTCTCACTGCAAACATTAACCCAGAACTCAAACTCCTCCTGGAGAGCTACAACATAACATAAGAACACAAGACAAGAAACAAGTATCTATCTGATATATACAACCTATACTACTCAGTCTGTTTAGGAACCATGAACGAGGCCCGAAAATATTCAACTCTTCCGGAATGCCAAAAGTTCTCAATATGCCATCTGCTTTAATAACATTGTTAAAAAAAAAAAGTATCTATAAATCTGATGAAAATGTAAAATCATATATTGTGGTTTTTACTATAATTTTATCATTTATCAAAAATGTATTTAGTATAAATAACCTGTAATTGTCTAATATATCATTTACAACCTGTCTCTTTATATTCACGTAAATTTCTTTTTAACAGCTAGCATAACTAAAAGAAATAAAATACCATGAAATGGTTAAATTAGTGGACGGGTAAGCCAGTGGAAGGCCTCGGTCAGATGACCAAAACATCCAGCGACGGGGCATCATATGACTGAGACCCGCGTCAGGAAACACTATTCCTGTTTCCTGACGAATCTTACCTAACCTAACTTAGCCTAGCTACTCTTAGACAATATAGTCTCATACAATACCCAGCTTTATATGACTGGACTAGAATTAAGTTATTAAGAGTCATTTGTGAGATTTAACATTAGTTTGAGAGAAATGCTTTGCATAATAAGTGTCTTATGAACGTACAAGGTCGTCTGCTCAGGCGGGGGTTAAACTTGACTGTCTGGTTCTTCCAGGGGTTCAGGCGGGGGTGTTACCATTTGGTTCTTGCAGGGGTTCAGGCGGGGATTCATGCGGGGGTTCAGGCAGGGGATCAGGCGGAGGCTCAGGCAGGGGTTCAGGAGGGGGTTCAAGCAGGGGTTCAGAGGGAGTGTTACACAAGACTCCTGGAATTTGCCTGGAGAGGGTTTCGGGGGTCAACGCCCCCGCGGCTCGGTCTGAGACCAGGCCTCGTGGTGGATCAAGTCTGATCAACCAGGCTGTTACTGCTGGTCGCAATCAAACTGACGCACGAACCACAGCCCGGTTGGTCAAGTACTGACTAAGTGCCTGTCCAGTGCCGTCTTGAAGTCAGCCAGTGGTCTATTGGTAATCCCTCTTATGTATGCTGGGAGGCAGTTGAACAGTCTTGGGCCCCGGACACCTATTGTGTTGTCTCTCAGTGTACTCGTGACGCCCCTGCTTTTCATTGGGGGAATGTTGCATCTCCTGCCGAGTCTTTTGCTTTCATAGGGAGTGATTTTCGTGTTTAAGTTTGGTGCTAATCCCTCTAGGATTTTCCAAGCGTATATTATCATGTATCTCTCGCCTGCGCTCCAGGGAATACAGATCAAGGGCCTTCAATCGTTCCCAGTAATTTAGGTGCCTTATCGTACTTATGTGTGTGGTGAAAGTTTTGTACATTCTCCAGGTCAGTCGGGAACGATTTTTATTATTCTATTCAACACTTTGGTTCTTTATTTCCGTATCAGTTCCGTCTGTATTTGTGAAACATTTCTTCCCAGCTCCAGGAAGAAGTGATCAATATAACATTTCTTCCCAACTCCGGCAAGAAGTGATCAATATAACATTTCTTCAAAGCTCCGGAAGAAGTGATCAATATAACATTTCTTCCCAGCTTCAGGAAGAAGTGATCAATATAACATTTCTTCCAGCCTTTGAAAGATGTGATCATATAACATTCTTTAGCTCCAGGAGGAAGTGATCAACTATAACATTTCTTCCTCAGTACTCCGGCAGGAAGTGATCAATACCATTTTTTCTTCAAGAGCTGTCTCGGAAGAAAGTGATCAATATAACATTTCTTCAAAGCTCTCAGGAAAAGTGATCAATATAACATTTGTTCCTAGCTTCAGGAAGAAGTGATCAATATAACATTTCTTCCAGCTTTGGGAAGATGTTTATCAATATAACATTTCTTCCTAGCTCCAGGAAGACGTGATCAATATAACATTTCTTCCCAAGCTCCGGAAGAAGTGATCAATATAACATTTCTTCCCAACTCCGGAAGAAGTGATCAATATAACATTTCTTCCAAAGCTCGGAAGAAGTGATCAATATAACATTTCTTCCCAGCTTCATGGAAGAAGTGATCAATATAACATTTCTTCCCAGCTTCGGGAAGAAGTGATCAATATAACATTTCTTCCCAGCTTCGGAAGAAGTGATCAATATAACATTTCTTCCCCAAAGCTTCAGGAAGAAGTGATCAATATAACATTTCTTCCCAGCTTCGGGAAGAAGTGATCAATATAACATTTCTTCCCAGCTTCAGGAAGAAGTGATCAATATAACATTTCTTCCCAGCTTCAGGAAGAAGTGATCAATATAACATTTCTTCCCAACTCCGGCAAGAAGTGATCAATATAACATTTCTTCAAAGCTCCGGAAGAAGTGATCAATATAACATTTCTTCCCAGCTTCAGGAAGAAGTGATCAATATAACATTTCTTTCCAGCTTTGGGAAGATGTGATCAATATAACATTTCTTCCTAGCTCCAGGAAGAAGTGATCAATATAACATTTCTTCCCAACTCCGGCAAGAAGTGATCAATATACCATTTCTTCAAAGCTCCGGAAGAAGTGATCAATATAACATTTCTTCAAAGCTCCAGGAAGAAGTGATCAATATAACATTTCTTCCCAGCTTCAGGAAGAAGTGATCAATATAACATTTCTTCCCAGCTTTGGGAAGATGTGATCAATATAACATTTCTTCCCAGCTCCAGGAAGACGTGATCAATATAACATTTCTTCCCAACTCCGGCAAGAAGTGATCAATATAACATTTCTTCAAAGCTCCGGAAGAAGTGATCAATATAACATTTCTTCCCAGCTTCAGGAAGAAGTGATCAATATAACATTTCTTCCCAGCTTTGGGAAGATGTGATCAATATAACATTTCTTCACAGCTCCAGGAAGACGTGATCAATATAACATTTCTTCCCAACTCCGGCAAGAAGTGATCAATATAACATTTCTTCAAAGCTCCGGAAGAAATATCAATACTCCAAAATTCTTCTCAGCTTCAGGAAGAAGTACAATATAACATTTCTTTCCAGCTTTGGGAAGAGTGATCAATATAACATTTCTTCCCAGCTCCAGGAAGAAGTGATCAATATAACATTTCTTCCAGCTCCGGCAAGAAGTGATCAATATAACATTTCTTCAAGCTCCGGAAGAAGTGATCAATATAACATTTCTTCCCAGCTTCAGGAAGAAGTGATCAATATAACATTTCAGCTTTGGAAGATGTGATCAATATAACATTTCTCTCCAGCTCCAGGAAGAAGTGATCAATATAACATTTCTTCCCAACTCCGGCAAGAAGTGATCAATATAACATTTCTTCAAAGCTCCGGAAGAAGTGATCAATATAACATTTCTTCAAAGCTCCAGGAAGAAGTGATCAATATAACATTTCTTCCCAGCTTCAGGAAGAAGTGATCAATATAACATTTCTGCCCAGCTTTGGGAAGATGTGATCAATATAACATTTCTTCCCAGCTCCAGGAAGAAGTGATCAATATAACATTTCTTCCCAGCTTCAGGAAGAAGTGATCAATATAACATTTCTTCCCAGCTTTGGGAAGAAGTGATCAATATAACATTTCTTCGCAGCTCCAGGAAGAAGTGATCAATATAACATTTCTTCCCAGCTTTGGGAAGAAGTGATCAATATAACATTTCTTCCCAGCTCCAGGAAGAAGTGATCAACATAACGTTTCTTCCTAGCTCCAGGAAGAAGTGATCAATATAACATTTCTTCAAAGCTCCAGGAAGAAGTGATCAATATAACATTTCTTCCAAGCTTTAGGAAGATGTGATCAATATAACATTTCCTCCCAGCTCCAGGAAGAATTGATCAATATAACATTTCTTCCCAACTCCAGGAAGAAATGATCAATATAACATTTCTTCACAGCTCCGGGAAGAAGTGATCAATATATCATTTCTTCGCAGCTCCAGGAAGAAGTGATCAATATAACATTTCTTCGCAGCTCCAGGAAGAAGTGATCAATATAACATTTCTTCGCAGCTCCAGGAAGAAATGATCAATATAACATTTCTTCGCAGCTCCGGGAAGAAGTGATCAATAAACAATTTTTTCCCAGCTTCAGGAAGAAGTGATCAATATAACATTTCATCAAAGCTCCAGGAAGAATTGATCAATATAACATTTCTTCGCAACTCCAGGAAGAAGTGATCAATATAACATTTCTTCCCAACTCCAGGAAGAGGTGATCAATATAACATTTCTTCGCAGCTCCAGGAAGAAGTGATCAATATAACATTTCTTCGCAGCTCCAGGAAGAAGTGATTAATATAACATTTCTTCGCAGCTCCAGGAAGAAGTGATTAATATAACATTTCTTCCCAGCTCCAGGAAGAAGTGATCAATATAACATTTCTTAAAAGCTCCGGCAAGAAGTGATCAATGTAGCATTTCTTCCCAGCTCCAGAAAGAAGTGATCAATATAACATTTCTTAAAAGCTCCGGCAAGAAGTGATCAATATAACATTTCTTCCCAGCTCCAGGAAGAAGTGATTAATATAACATTTCTTCCCAGCTCCAGGAAGAAGTGATCAATATAACATTTCTTCAAAGCTCCAGGAAGAAGTGATCAGTATAACATTTCTTCCCAGCTCCAGAAAGAAGTGATCAATATAACATTTCTTCAAAGCTCCAGGAAGAAGTGATCAGTATAACATTTCTTCCCAGCTCCAGAAAGAAGTGATCAATATAACATTTCTTCCCAGCTCCAGAAAGAAGTGATCAGTATAACATTTCATCCCAGCTCCAGAAAGAAGTGATCAATATAACATTTCTTCGCAGCTCCAGAAAGAAGTGATCAATATAACATTTCATCCCAGCTCCAGAAAGAAGTGATCAATATAACATTTCATCCCAGCTCCAGGAAGAAGTGATCAATATAACATTTCATCCCAGCTCCAGGAAGAAGTGATCAATATAACATTTCATCCCAGCTCCAGAAAGAAGTGATCAATA
This sequence comes from Cherax destructor, assembly GCA_009830355.1. Lineage (NCBI taxonomy): Eukaryota > Metazoa > Arthropoda > Malacostraca > Decapoda > Parastacidae > Cherax > Cherax destructor. The sequence goes on along the minus strand of WNWK01025474.1, from coordinate 20,783 downwards.
TAACATTTCATCCCAGCTCCAGGAAGAAGTGATTAATATAACATTTCATCCTAACTCCAGGAAGAAGTGATCAATATAACATTTCTTCCCAGCTCCAGGAAGAAGTGATCAATATAACATTTCTTCGCAACTCCAGGAAGAATTGATCAATATAACATTTCTTCGCAACTCCAGGAAGAAGTGATCAATATAACATTTCTTCGCAGCTCCAGGAAGAAGTGATTAATATAACATTTCTTCGCAGCTCCAGGAAGAAGTGATTAATATAACATTTCTTCGCAACTCCAGAAAGAAGTGATTAATATAACATTTCTTCGCAACTCCAGAAAGAAGTGATTAATATAACATTTCTTCGCAACTCCAGAAAGAAGTGATTAATATAACATTTCTTCGCAACTCCAGAAAGAAGTGATTAATATAACATTTCTTCGCAACTCCAGAAAGAAGTGATTAATATAACATTTCTTCGCAACTCCAGAAAGAAGTGATTAATATAACATTTCTTCGCAACTCCAGAAAGAAGTGATTAATATAACATTTCTTCCCAGCTCCAGGAAGAAGTGATTAATATAACATTTCTTCCCAGCTCCAGGAAGAAGTGATCAATATAACATTTCTTCAAAGCTCCAGGAAGAAGTGATCAATATAACATTTCTTCCCAGCTCCAGGAAGAAGTGATTAATATAACATTTCTTCCCAGCTCCAGGAAGAAGTGATCAATATAACATTTCTTCAAAGCTCCAGGAAGAAGTGATCAGTATAACATTTCTTCCCAGCTCCAGAAAGAAGTGATTAATATAACATTTCTTCGCAGCTCCAGGAAGAAGTGATCAGTATAACATTTCTTCCCAGCTCCAGAAAGAAGTGATCAATATAACATTTCATCCCAGCTCCAGGAAGAAGTGAATAATATAACATTTCTTCGCAGCTCCAGAAAGAAGTGATCAATATAACATCATCTTTGTTATCCCTTAAACTTCCACATTTTTATTTTATTGTGCTGGCAAATATATGTAAAGTGTATTTATACCCAGAGTAGTTTAAAATAAAGAAGACTGGCTGAACTCAAAGTGTAACTAGATGATATTACGTGACTAGTACAAGACCGGCTTTTACTGATGAAGACTTTTATTAACAACATAAGAAAGAAGGAACATTGCAGCAGGTCTACTGGCCCATGCGAGGAAAGTCCAAGTCACCTCCAGCTTTAAATCAATGACACACCTAGTCAGGTCAGGTCACATCCACTTAAGGAAGGAGCACGGCATCAGACCTAGTAGCTCAAGTTAGTCAGGTCCATCTCACACCCACCCACACCCACTCATGTACTTATCTAACCTATTTTTAAAACTACACAACGTCTTAGCTTCTATGATGGTACTCGGGAGTTTGTTCCACTCATCCACAACTCTATTACCAAACCAGTGCTTTCCTATATCCTTCCTGAATCTGAATTTTTCCAACTTAAAACCGTTGCTGCGAGTCCTGTCTATACTAGATATTTTTAGTACGCTGTTTACATTCCCTTGATTTATTCCTGTTTTCCATTTATACACCTCAGTCATATCCCCCCCCTAATTCTACGTCTTTCCTGGGAAGCACAATGTCTAAGCTTCCTATCTCTGTTACAGAAAGCACGGTCCACATATCTTACCTGTGAGTCACCCACAACCAGAATGTTCTTACCTTGATCAGCAGGAGAGTCAGTGGTACCTTCAACCTCGCTAACCACTGAAGTACACTCATCCTAGAGAACAGAGAATCTTCTCTATTAAGTTTTCTTATCTTGATCCTTCTACCTTCAGTAGAGACCACATTCCACTTGAAGTGGTTGCCACTCTTCAACTCACTGCTGGTAACCTTGTCCACCACACTGACTCCACCCGTCACACACTCACAAATCCATCTAGGCGAATTTTCATTAGTTTCTTCAGTCCTAAGGACTGAAAATGTCACTCGTGGCGAAACATTTCCTTAATAAATGTTTTAATGAGCGCATACGGGTCTTGTACCTACGACTTTTTGGTACCAAAATGTAACTTCTAGCAATACAACAACATAACCACAGTATAACTTTCTTTATTACAAGATTGTCTACCTACTACCCTTCATGTACTATACAATTCAGCAAGAGATGACACCCTCAGTTTTTTCCGGACCCCGAATTTTGTGATGCATAATAATTTTCAGCAAACTTAGAGTCATTTAGGTGAGTAGATTGATAACCCAGTGGGCGCCACTCTGTGGCACATTATGAATCTGAAAGATCCAGGATGGACGCCCACGTCCATCTGAATCCACATGAATGTAGAGAAATTTTATTAAAAAAATTTAAGTTTTTTTCTTTCAGGTAAAAGAGATCTATTGTTATGCTTTAATTATCTCTTAAAGAGTCAATAATGTTTTGCTTCAAACGTGAACACTTAAAGTCGGCTCATCTGTAGCAGATTCTTAAAGAATATGGAAGATCTGAAGGCAGCAGACAGGCCATTAGTTAAAACACCAATGTATTGATCCAATGAACGCTGACGACCACCCACCTACTCTTGTGAACCTAGTTACTGGACGTATGTGCCCAGGAGAAGTAAATGTAGATGATGCTGTAAATATGTATAACAAACCTCAACATGATTACATCAACCCCTTCAGAGGGCGGGTTCTTATGACGCAAAAAGTAAAAACAAATGAAAGGGGAGGAGGATGGATAGTGGCAGTGTATTGGGTGTTAGGATGGATACTGATAGTGTAGTGGGTGTTAGGATGGATAGTGGCAGTGTAGTGGGTGCTAGGATGGATAGTGATAGTGTAGTGGGTGTTAGGATGGATAGTAGCAGTGTAGTGGGTGTAAGGATGGATAGTGGCAGTGTAGTGGGTGTTAGGATGGATAGTGATAGTGTAGTGGGTGTTAGGATGGATAGTGATAGTGTAGTGGGTGTTAGGATGGATAGTGATAGTGTAGTGGGTGTTAGGATGGACAGTGATAGTGTAGTGGGTGTTAGGATGGATAGTGGCAGTGTAGTGGGTGTTAGGATGGATGTGATAGTGTAGTGGTGTTAGGATGGATAGTGGCAGTGTAGTGGGTGTTAGGATGTATAGTGATAGTGTAGTGGGTGTTAGGATGGATAGTGGCAGTGTAGTGGGTGTTAGGATGGATAGTGATAGTGTAGTGGTGTTAGGATGGAAGTGATAGTGTAGTGGGTGTTAGGATGGATAGTGGCAGTGTAGTGGGTGTTAGGATGATGTGATAGTGTAGTGGGTGTTAGGATGGATAGTGGCAGTGTAGTGGGTGTTAGGATGGATAGTGGCAGTGTAGTGGGTGTTAGGATGGATAGTGATAGTGTAGTGGGTGTTAGAATGGATAGTGGTAGTGTAGTGGGTGTTAGGATGGATAGTGGCAGTGTAGTGGGTGTTAGGATGGATAGTGGCAGTGTAGTGGGTGTTAGGATGGATAATTGCAGTGTAGTTGGTGTTAGGATGGATAGTGATAGTGTAGTGGTGTTAGGATGAATAGTGATAGTGTAGTGGGTGTTAGGATGGATAGTAGCAGTGTAGTGGGTGTTAGGATAGATAGTGATAGTGTAGTGGGTGTTAGGATGGATAGTGGTAGTGTAGTGGGTGTTAGGATGGATAGTGATAGTGTAGTGGGTGTTAGGATGGATAGTGATAGTGTAGTGGGTGTTAGGATGGATAGTGGCAGTGTAGTGGGTGTTAGGATGGATAGTGATAGTGTAGTGGGTGTTAGGATGGATAGTGGCAGTGTAGTGGGTGTTAGGATGGATAGTGATAGTGTAGTGGGTGTTAGGATGGATAGTGATAGTGTAGTGGGTGTTAGGATTGATAGTGGCAGTGTAGTGGGTGTTAGGATGGATAGTGATAGTGTAGTGGGTGTTAGGATGGATAGTGGCAGTGTAGTGGGTGTTAGGATGGATAGTGGCAGTGTAGTGGGTGTTAGGATGGATAGTGGCAGTGTAGTTGGTGTTAGGATGGATAGTGATATTGTAATGGGTGTTAGGATGGATAGTGGCAGTGTAGTGTGTGTTAGGATGGATAATTGCAGTGTAGTGGGTGTTAGGATGGATAGTGATAGTGTAGTGGGTGTTAGGATGGATAGTGATAGTGTAGTGGGTGTTAGGATGGATAGTGGCAGTGTAGTAGGTGTTAGGATGGATAGTGATAGTGTAGTGGGTGTTAGGATGGATAGTGGTAGTGTAGTGGGTGTTAGGATGGATAGTGGCAGTGTAGTGGGTGTTAGGATGGATAGTGGCAGTGTAGTGGGTGTTAGGATGGATAAGTGCAGTGTAGTGGGTGTTAGGATGGATAGTGATATGTAGTGGGTGTTAGATGGATAGTATAGTGTAGTGGGTGTTAGGATGGATAGTGGCAGTAGTGGGTGTTAGGATGGATAGTAATAGTGTAGGTGTTAGAGATGGATAGTGGCAGTGTAGTGGGTGTTAGGATGGATAGTGATAGTGTAGTGGGTGTTAGGATGGATAGTGGCAGTGTAGTGGGTGTTAGGATGGATAGTGATAGTGTAGTGGGTGTTAGGATAGATAGTGGATGTGTGGGTGTTAGGATGGATAGTGTAGTGTGTGGGTGTTAGGATGGATAGTGGCAGTGTAGTGGGTGTTAGGATGGATAGTGATAGTGTAGTGGGTGTTATGATGGATAGTGGCAGTGTAGTGGGTGTTAGGATGGATAGTGATAGTGTAGTGGGTGTTAGGATGGATAGTGGCAGTGTAGTGGGTGTTAGGATGGATAGTGATAGTGTAGTGGGTGTTAGGATGGATAGTGGCAGTGTAGTGGGTGTTAGGATGGATAGTGATAGTGTAGTGGGTGTTAGGATGGATAGTGGCAGTGTAGTGGGTGTTAGGATGGATAATTGCAGTGTAGTGTGTGTTAGGATGGATAGTGATAGTGTAGTGGGTGTTAGGATGGATAGTGATAGTGTAGTGGGTGTTAGGATGGATAGTGGCAGTGTAGTTGGTGTTAGGATGGATAGTGATAGTGTAGTGGGTGTTAGGATGGATAGTGGCAGTGTAGTGGGTGTTAGGATGGATAATTGCAGTGTAGTGGGTGTTAGGATGGATAGTGATAGTGTAGTGGGTGTTAGGATGGATATTGGCAGTGTATTGGGTGTTAGGATGGATAATTGCAGTGTAGTGGGTGTTAGGATGGAGAGTGGCAGTGTAGTGGATTTTAGGATGGATAGTTGCAGTATAGTGGGTGTTAGGATGGAGAGTGGCAGTGTATTGGGTGTTAGGATGGATAGTTGCAGTATAGTGGGTGTTAGGATGAATAGTGGCAGTGTAGTGGGTGTTAGAATGGATAATTGCAGTGTAGTGGGTGTTAAGAGGGATAATTGCAGTGTAGTGGGTGTTAGGATGGATAGTCGCAGTGTAGTGAGTGTTAGGATGGATAGTGGCAGTGTAGTGGGTGTTAGGATGGATAGTGGCAGTGTAGTGGGTGTTAGGATGGATAATTGCAGTGTAGTGGGTGTTATAATGGATAATTGCAGTGTAGTGGGTGTTAGGATGGATAATGGCAGTGTAGTGAGTGTTACAATGGATAGTGGCAGTGTAGTGGGTGTTAGGATGGATAATTGCAGTGTAGTGGGTGTTAGGATGGATAATTACAGTGTAGTGGGTGTGAGGATGGATAATTGCAGTGTAGTGGGTGTGATGATGGATAATTGCAGTGTAGTGGGTGTTAGGATGGATAATTGCAGTGTAGTGGGTGTGAGGATGGATAATTGCAGTGTAGTGGGTGTTAGGATGGATAATTGCAGTGTAGTGGGTGTTAGGATGGATAATTGCAGTGTAGTGGGTGTTAGGATGGATAATTGCAGTGTAGTGGGTGTGAGGATGGATAATTGCAGTGTAGTGGGTGTTAGGATGGATAGTGGCAGTGTAGTGGGTGTTAGGATGGATAATTGCAGTGTAGTGGGTGTGAGGATGGATAATTGCAGTGTAGTGGGTGTGAGGATGGATAGTAGCAACGTAGTGATGGATTTAGTCAGTATAGTGGGTGCTAGTTTGGAAAGTAAGTCTGTTAAATGTGTTTAATATATACACAGTGTCTATTAATAGACTAAAGTGTGAGCACTGCGTATTATTATTATTATTGCTGTGGTTTTTGTATTATTAAATTTATGAAGAAACACTGGGTCCCTAGGGATAGTACAGAGCATGGGAAATGGGAAGCAATCAAGCCATACCATGGGCGGGGATTGAACTCGTGGCGAATAAGTCGTGAGTCAGGAAGCATTCAAGTTCAATTTTAGAATATGAAGGGACGCTCCATGTCCCTAGATGAAGAGCCCTTTCCCTACGTGGCGGAGCCTACCACGGAGGTGATGTCTTAATATGTGTGAGTGTGGGTAACTGGTGGATAACTAGTGAGGAAGAGGGATACTTACTTGGCGATGGGAACTATAGGTATCCACACGAGGGGTATGAGCACCAGCAGGAGGGCCACTACCCACGCCCAAGAAGGCCACTGGCGGTCCACACTCTCCCCCAGCGTCGAGTCCCAGGCCTGAGGAAGAGTCTTGGATCAGACACATGTATGGTGCGCTACTGCGTATAATGAATTAATTAATGGGGGATTGAGGTCTGCTAACGAGAATGATTTTTTATATATAACTCCCCAGCAGTCTCCCTCAGAGATAGAATGAATTGAAAAAAAAATTCACCATCACTATCACCGTCTTGCCAGAGATGTGCCGACACTGTAGTTCAGATGCCCCTCCAAACTACAATATTCCCCATCCCTCCTTCAGAGTGCTGGCATTGGAATTTCAACCACCAAAACTGAAGTCTTGATAACCATTTTGCTTGTATCCCTTCATAGATGTTATCTTGATCACATTCCAACATCTCGTCAAGTTGTTAAAACTACTTGCCTTCACTCATTCCTATCTAACACGGTCGCACACAGTTCTTGGATAACCTTTATCTTCTCCATCCAAGCTATCCTAGGGCGACCCCTAGCTTTTCTTCCCTCCACTACAGATTTATACACCCTCCAGGTTATATTTTGCTCCATCCTCTCCAAATATCCAAACCAGCTCAATAACCCTTCCTTTGCCCTCTGGATAATACTTTGACTAGAAACGCACCTCCTCCTAATTTCCAAACAATGAATAATATTCATAACACATTGCCCTCAGACACAACATCTCCACTGCCTCCAGCTTCCTCCTCGCTGCAACGTTTAACACCCATTCTTCACACCTGTATAAGATTGTTGATACCACTGTACTCTGGTAGGTTTCTATTTTTGCCTACATGGATAACGTTGTTTGTCTCCACAAATGCCTCAGTGCATCACCCACCTCTTCTTTCAAAGACCTGTCCGACGACAAGTCCACTCCCAAATATCTGAACACATTCAATTCCTCCATACTCCCTCCATCCAATCTTTCATTATCTATTTTTTATACTCTTATCACCACCTCACATAATTCATGAGAATTACGTTAGGAGAAATACTGTATAAATTCAGACACAACCAGAAGAGTCAGACAACTGTCGGTCACACTGAGACATATTTACTGAACAAGAGTTGGACATTGTAGTAAATATGGGCGATCAATAAACCTGTGGATTCTTGTCGATTACGGACTGAATGATGGTGTTGGCGTAATCGAGTCTCCGATGTTTAACCTGTCCGTCCCAGATAAATCAATAAAAAAACACTAACTATATGTATTTCCTTGGCTGCACAGTCCGAGAAAGGTATCTCCTTATTGCATAACCCCTGGACCCTGTACATCACTACACGCTGGAAGATTGATGCAAGCCGCTCAGTACCGCTGAGTACCACTCTCTTTCCTGTCTGAGCCACTCACTTAGCCAGGCATGAAGTTTGTCTCCCATACCAAGTGCTTCAATCTTCGATAGGACACCTTGTCAAAGGTCTTCTGGAAATCTAGATATACCTCATCTGTTGGGACATTTTCATTCTAGATTCTGTAAATTGAAAAATTCCAATAAGTTAGTTGGGCATGATCTTTTTTTCTTTTCTTTTTTTCTTTTACGAAATCCATGCTAGTTTCCGGTTATTAGGTTGGTGTTTTTTTTTAGAAAATTTACTACCTTTTCTCTAAAACTGACATAGAGTTGATGGGATGATAGTTTAAGACACATGTCTTATCTCATCTTTAAAGATACTGGGATTATTTTTCCACGTTTCCAGTTCATCTTCTATTGATTTGTTAAATATTACGGTTTCTGGGCGAGGAATTTGGTATCTAGATTTTTTTCTATAACTTTTGCCTGTATTTCATCCAGTCCGCTTGATTTGTGGATTTTTAGGTATTTAAAGTATTTGTTAAGTCAGACTGAATGCAAATTTTCAGTTTGGAAAAGTTGTCGTTAAGTTCAGTTGTAAATACAGGCTGTGTTGAGTGTGGATGACTTATCACTATTGTTTGTTATTCTGTCGTTATCGCAAATTAACGATCATGTCGCTGCTTTTACTATTTTCTCCAGACGTTTTTGAAGAATTCTTTACTATTACCTTCGATGTTTTATGTCATTCATCTTTCAAAACCCCGATAAGAATTTCTGAGTTTTCTCTTGATTTCGTCCTGTTATCATATGTAATTAGCTTGAGCTTCAAGGTTACCAGTCAGCTTAAATCACTTATACCCATTTTGTTTCTTGCCTATCATCTCATCTGTCTCGTCGACCTGTTTTGCTTTCTTTATCACGTTTTATCATTCATGGTATGTCGTCCATCTCAGTGCTTAGGATTTTGTACCTGTTCCACATTTCCTCTCAATTTGTTGTGTTTAGTCGTACGATGCAGTTTACGTCACTGATATCCTGTTGGGTAAAAGGACCCAAGTGCAATTAATGTGACATTTTATTGTAGCAACGTTTCGCTCTCCAGGAGCTTTATCAAACCGTTACAAAACAATACATGGACACAGAGGGTATATATAGGCTTAGAGTGAGGTGTAATACTAGTGGTAGTAGTAGTAGTAATGTTAGTTGTAGTATTAGTGCATGTGGTAAAACAATCAACTTGCACATGAGTAAAAGATTATAAAAGATATCTTGTTGCATCTTATCAAAGTTAGCCGCTCAGTAATTGGGAACCATCATAATGTTATTTTGGATCTCAAATGTTGCTGCGTTCACTGTTTCCTGGTTTCTCTCTTACCTTGAATGATTGTATAATGTCACAATCTGTGGTCAGATCCAGATCCAGAATGTTGTTGCATTGTATATCCGAAATGACAGTTTGAGCTTAACTTGTCCTCAGTCTATTCAATCATGTTAACCAGTACAGCAGCCTCCTGGTCCGTAGGTAGTGTGTTTCACTCTATGTTTGAGATCTTAAGTCACTATCTAGTAATGCCTCATCCTTCCTACAGACTTAATTTCATCATACAAAAGGGCGTCATCTTCTCTGTTTTGTTCGGGGACGATATGCCACATAGAATATAATTTTCTTATTCTCAGTGGCTTGAATTTACATACACACACTAGCGAAGAGACGGGGACAGGAGCTGTGAATCGACCCCTGTAACCACATATAGATGACTACACACACATATACACACATCACAGGAGAGGAGGATCAGAGGTGGGTTACGAGGACACAACTGGAAGTTAAAAACACAGATGAGTCACAGGGATGTTACAATACACTTGTGTAGCCTTAGAGTGGTCAAGAATGGAATGATGTAGAGCCAAGTGATAGAGGTGGGTTCCATACATAGTGTTAATAATAGGTATGAAACTAGTAGCGGCTAGCATTGAGACGGGGCCAGGAACTGAGACACAACCCATGCAGCCACATCTAAAAGAGTACATAGAGAGTGACAGACAGACAGAAAAAAAGAAAGGAGAGAAGAAAGAGGGAGGCGGGAAGGAAGGAAGAACAGTTACTTACCAAGTACGTACTTCCCTCGACGACCATCTTGATGACGAAGGCTGCTAGGAGGGTGACCATGAGGACGGGAGAGAGCACCTTCCAGCACACCAGCCAGTACAAGGAGGGGCGGGACCCACACATCAGCTCCACGTCACTAGCAAACCTATATGCAATTAAACCCATTGGTAATTATCCAAGAATGTATTTTTTTTTTATATTTTATTTAAAACAGTACATACAATACATGTCATGACAAAATCGCATATTGAAACATATACATAAGCTCCTCACCCTACCAGAAAACGAAACACAAATATAATCAATCTCCTTCGTATTAACCTATTTACTAGGTTATCTTATCTTTACTGAAAAATATCAGAATACAACTACAAACTGCAGCAAAACTATACACAAAACAAAAACTGCCTTTACCTAACCACACCTCAATACCCATCTCCCTGCTCACACATGGTACAAAAAATTAAACACCACAACTGCCATAATAAAAATTAAAAATCATATTACATTCCATAAACACACAGGAACAATACTGTCTCTGCAAAAGTCTTACCCAAACAGTCCGAAGACCTGGTATCACTGTAATACACCAAATAACATGAAACCATTACAGCTCTACCATGTACACTTGTGAACCCCCTTCCATTCCTTTTTTTTTTTTTATTTTTTTTATTTTTAAGGAAATACCCTTTCGAGTCAGACGTAAGTCATAATACAAGTCACAAACAACATCTTATTAAACTTGAAATTGTGTACTATCCTAACTCCCCCCCCCTTTTTTTTAAAAACATATCTCAATACAACTGTAAAACCTCATCTATATTATATACAAAACAAATTTTTTCTTTGACCTAACAACACCTCGAACAAAATCCCAACACCCTACACACACATTACTAATATTAATCAAAATTAACTGTCATTACAATGTAAGACACCACTATATTACATTCAACGATCACTTAAGATCATAAAGCTAACTCTTCAAAAGTCTGGAGCCTTACCTAACCTACTGCTGTATACCACAACAGTGCTCCTAGAACCTGGTGCACATCAAATAAAACCTCCCCAGACCCATACATTTCAAGATTTACCACCACCATGTCATGCTTGAACCATATGACATTCCCTGTGTATGACACAGACAAAACACAAAAATTACCCCGGTGGTAGCTGAACAAGTTAACACAAAGGAAAATAATATTTTCTCCACCCACACACACGCACCCAACATACATCCAAACACCTGCCATACGTGACACAATGTCCATACACCAACACATGGATCTCACTCACACAGGCGGCATCTCTAATAGAGATCTTCCAATATATATATATATTGTTTTTTCCTTTAATTTAGTCAACAAAGGTTTGCTTTGACTCACAAACCCCTAAGAGATTATGATGACGCCGACAGTTAGAAAACAGGCAAGCTTTCCCTTATGCTCCCAACACCCCCCCTTCCCCCAACAACCCTTTTTCGCCAACCTCACTAACTACTGATTAACAAAAACATAATTTTTTTTTTTTAAATTATTATTGAAAGCAGAGCACCCGAAACCTGAACCATCAACAACAAACCATCCTCATTTCCCCTTACACCCCTGCTACCCTAATAAAACCATACCTCACACACACTCTCATGTTAGTCCCTCACCCCCCTCCCCAACAATAACGCAACAGTGAGGTTCCTATAACCCAAAGAAAACGCCTTACACCACCTTCCTGCATACACCTCTTGATTACGACATCTAGTCCTATAGAAACCTGCCGACATAGCTCTAATAAGGACAGCGCCCTGCTCCTCTCTCATGCACCACGAGATGTAAATGTACTCCACCACTAAATATGCCACCGCCCTTCTTACATCCTCAGGACACGCCTCAACATCCAAACTTAACGCCCTAAGGGTTGACAAACCCCCCGCCCCTACCCTTTTCAAAACCCCACTAAACCATTCCCTCACCCCCCCCAACTCCTCACAAAAGTAAATAACGTGATACGCAGTTTCAAGCCCACTGCATTTCAGGCACAACCCCTCCCTTAGTATGCCCATTCTCCACAATTGTGCCCTTGATGCCAAAATGCCTAATAAAAACCTATACCCTGTTTCCCGTACCCTAGGTGGTATACGCAGCCTCTTCATCCAATACCACACCGATTTCCAATTATACATTGGATAAATCCCTGATCCCTGCACTATCTCTTTCTCCCCCCCTACCCTATCCAACTTACTCACCTTCACCCTACCTGGCACCCTGACAACTGAAAGGTATCTCAAAATATCCTTACAATGCAATAAATCTCTACCCTTCCACCACCTACGTACCTCACTCATAACCCTCCCCACTCTCCTGCCCCTTCCCCCTACTAAAAATTCCTGTTTTACGTATATACTTTGAAGCCTTCTCCCCAATGGTATCAACCCCATATCCCTACGGCCACCCCGCTGTCACTACTACTCGCGCCAACCAGTGCCTCCCATAGCTCCAAATGTATCTATAAACCCTTCCGTCCAACCTTCTTATGTCACACTCCCGTAGAGGATAAACAGTCGCCACAAACCACAGTTTACTATAAATTAGAGCATTCACTACCACTGCTCTTTGTAACAACGTTGCCTCTCCAGGACTGAAACCACTTAACCTACCTAGCGCTTTTTCACCACTAACTCCGAATTTAAGTCCCTTGCCAACTGACTACTATGACTAAAAATGACCCCACATATTTTTAAGCTATCAACACACATCCACCCACCCCTACTCCCCAACGGCCAACCCACCCACGAACCTACCTCCAACAACCTAGATTTCGCTCTATTGATGCCCATCCCAGTAGCCCTCCAAACACCTCTATAATCTTATTAACATTTCCTAAACCCTCACTACTCCCCACCATAATTGTAGTGTCATCAACATAACCTACTATGCCCGTTTCACAACCCCACTTTTCATCCCCATCCCATACCCCCTCACGAACCAACCTATAAAAGGGGTCTTGCAGACACCCAAAAAGGATCTGAGATAGGGAACAACCCTGCCTCAGACCCCTCTCAAACCTCATCTGAACCCCTAACCTGCCATTAACCTGGACCCTCGCCAAGGCACCATCATACAAGGTTCTTACCCACTTAACAATTTCCCCGCCAAACCCCTGCCTCCCTAAGATCTCATATAACATCTCCCTGTCTACACTATCGTATGCCGTTTCCCAATCTAACCCTAGAACCCCTCCCCCTTCCTTCTGTTCCACGAAAGTCTTAATTCTTCTATGCCCCGTCCTAATACTACGTCCTGGTATACCAAACTGACCGTCCTCTAAAACCTTCTCCAACACCCTTTTCATCCTATTCGCTAATATCTTGGCAAAAATCTTGTAATCAGAACATAACAAAGTTATTGCCCTATACCCTCAAAACATCACTGTCCTTGCCTTTTGGTACTAACACCACCACCCCAGTCCTCTGCACCTCATCCATCGTACCCCTATCCTTCATTTGATTCAGCACCTTTACTAAAACATCCTTCAAAACATCCCAATGACATATGTAGAAATCCCCAGGTAACCCATCCACCCCAGGTGCCTTCCCCATGCGTAACCCTTGCACTGCTTGCCATACCTCTTCAATCGTTATTCTTCCACCTAACCCCTTCCTATCCTCCTCCCCTAACCTCTCCTGAATGCTCTCTAGCACAATCCCCCTACAAACCTCATCCCTCACTCTACCCATGAACTTATTCTGAAACCAATACCTCGCATAAGCACACATCCCATCCGTAGTTCTTAACACCTGACCTGTATGATAACCCCCAATCTCCTCCTCTACCTTCAACGCCGTTATTGTCATGCCTGTTCTACGTGTCCTAAATCTCCTCAATACAGTACCCGATGGCCTATCACCCCATAACACCTCTTCTAATTGACTACGAACCCTTATCGCCCTAAAAACTTCATTCTGAATATCCTTTAGTCTACCCTTAAGATACGCTATTTCCTGTTGATGACACCCTCCTCCTCCACCACTATAACAATCCCGTAACCTCCCTTCCAAATATCCCTGTAACCCATACCTATACCTAGCCTCCTCAACCCCTTCACGCCTATAATAACCTCTCACTGCCTCCTTTGCCATCAAATTCCACCACTTCCCAATGTCACAAATGCCCCTACCCCCACCACAGAACCCCTCCCACCAAGCCTCGAAACCCTCACGATCCCCTCTCTTTTCAGCAAACTAACATTCAACCTCCACAAGTCCGAATAATATTTAACAGCACCCACCCACCCCAACACAGCCCCCACACCCCTATGATCTGAAAACCCAACATCTATATTACGCACCTCTTCCACATTTATACTTGAAGACATGTACACCCTATCCAACCGTGCTGCATATCCTTTCCGAATAAACGTATGTTCTACCATAACCTGTCTACCATCTACTACATCCCTAACCCCAACTGCCCCTAACAAGTCCCTCAACACTGCTAGCACACAACCTGCTCCTCTCGGTTCTATGTCATTCCTCCTAATAACACAATTCCAGTCTCCCGCGATCACCGTTACCACAGGAAGACCCCTTAATGCATAAACTAAATAATCCCTCACGAAATCCCCCTTGATACTAGGCACATTAACCGCTGGCATATACACACCCAGAAAACAAACCGAGATGTCACCCCAAACCCCATCTACCTTTACAATCCGCCCCCCTCCTACCTCCTCCCACGACCTCAAATGAAAAGGGCAGGATTCCCTAATACCTACCAAAGCCCCTCCCTTGAAAAGTTCCAAACGTCCTGTATATAAATTAAATCCCTTTAACTTCAATCCCTACCACACCTATAATTGTGTTCTTGGAGGAAACAAACATCAATACCCTCTCTCCGCAAAATACTCTCAACCCACATCCTCTTGACCTCCCTGGAGGCCATTAACATTCATACTTAAACACTTAAATTCTTTAAAGGTGGTTTTCCCCGATGCTTCGTTACTCGTGCTCCACCTGCATTGACGAAGAATCCACCCCCCCCTGGGCCCTCCTCCCACTTTGTATACACGCTTCTCCTTTACTCACCCCCTCTCATTCCTATCCCTTTCTGCTAACACTTTCTTCCCTGTTTTCTGAGCCGGCGTCAGCACATCATCTTCCACCGAACCACTAGATCTCTTACGAGATTCTCCTGCCACCTCCATGATCTCTTCAGACACTGCACTGTCTACATTGTCCTCCTTATGAACTTCCGCCTCTACCACACACACGCTCACCTCATTACCACTCTCACCACAACCACTCTTACTCACGTCATCACTCAACTCTTCGCCCAGACTTGCAATTACTTCCGGGTTATTCTGCAGCTCATACTCCTCGCCCACGGAAGGTGGACTATCAATCAACTTCCTTAGATCCTCCAACATAGGATCTGTCAATTCCACCAAATCATTGCCATCCTCCTGTCCAATGGCGACTGTAGAATCCTGCACCTCCTCTGGACATGTCTCAGGAGGTAATGTCACCACCAACTCCTCCGCTTGCTCCATCTCATCGCTCCATCGACGTGCTCCTCCATCCTTACGCCCTGGAGAAGACACATTCCTCTCCATGTCACTGAAAAGGCTATCCACACCAATCCCCTCACCTTCTCTCCACGTCGTTGCTGGGGTAACTGTCCTTGTCTCTCACAAGCCACCGCCAAATGCCCCGCCTGTCCACATAGCCGGCATGTCCTCACTTGCCCTGCATAGTCACATATACTTGTGTACGAAAGAGGGGCATCAATACATATGATGGTATAGGCATCCTCAATATCATCTTCAGACTGTATGATCCTTCTGGCAATCCTGCGAGGCACCCTGTTCCCACCTACCGACAGTTGCCGCATGAATCACCCCATAGGCCTTGAAAACATCTCTCACATCTTCTTCATAAGCCTCAAATGGACAATTCGAATCCGTATCCACTTGTATGTCGCAGATACGTCCCTCAGCCGCACCTCCAATCCTTCCCTCACAACCATCCTCTTGTCTTGATAATCGTCAACAGCTCTTCCGTAGACACCACTCGACGAGAATTTCACAAACACTCTTGTTGCTCCATTAAGTGATATCCCATAAATATCTAAGTGGCGAATCCATATTTATCCGTAGAATGGCAGGTAAGAGATCGTCTGCATTTGAAGGGTAAATGGCCCCAGCGAGCACCTCAATACACACTGTATTTACTCTCCTTCTGTATGACTCGGCCATTGCTGAGAAAATGAAGTTGTCAAAGCTGGCCACCAGAGGCGCCTGACAGCACACCCTCACACCACAGTGGTCGGGCAGCAACTGGTCAATGTATTAGGGAAGAGGTGGAGCGCTCTAACTTTTGGTACCATCTGTTAAATAACTTTCAGCTGAAGGAAGAGAAATATTCGTCACGTGTATTTCTTACCCATGTATTAAGTTCGCTTACACGGTCACCTTAAGTTATGATCACTCATATGTCTGTCCCAACCACCAGCTCTAAGCTAGTCACATAAGTTACCACATCTGCTCACCTGAAGTTTCTGAATAATTAATGTTCATAATAACGTATCATACCCAGTATCTGCGTCCTCCTTATATTTCATGGGAAAAAATTGTGGCAACAGCCGACACATAGTGATAAACGAACTAAAGAAAACAGAAGAATCTTCGTTTATAGAGGTACACGGTGTTTCGTTCATAAGTGAACTCTCATGAATGATTCTAGGAAATCAAACACGTGCTCATATATAAAGTAGGAAGATAATACGTCACGTGAAGTTTGGAGATGTGACCAGTGCTGTCAAGTGTGCATTTATCCGACAGACCTACTGCAGTGCTCCACTACCCTGGATTGTTGCTATGAGGATTATATTGTGTCTGTGTTAGCCTGATGTTTTCTCTTATTCTTGAGTATGATGTGGGCGAGCAGTAAGGTCACTCTGCTCGCAGCAATAACATTTGAGGTCATAATTAGAGCTGCTTCTAAGCACTTCATGCTGGGGTGGTTTTATTCTTCCTCTGTTCTTCCCGATACGAGTTTATCTCAAGGTTTCTTCTGCTGATGACTATACAAGTAGTAATGTGGAACAATGTGGAACAATACTGATGGGTTCAGACTGTTCCCAGTTCATATTATATGAGGCAGTGTTTCTACGCACCGCACAAGCGTTGTTTTAGTTATTGATGCTGTAGGCGAGCTTGAGCTCCTTAATACGAGTTATTGATGCTGCAGGCGAGCTTGAGCTCCTTAATACGAGTTATTGATGCTGCAGGCGAGCTTGAGCTCCTTAATACGAGTTATTGATGCTGCAGGTGAGCTTGAGCTCCTTAATACGAGTTATTGATGTTGTAGGCGAGCTTGAGCTCCTTAATACGAGTTATTGATGCTCAGGCGAGCTTGAGCTCCTTAATATGAGTTATTGATGCTGCAGGCGGCTTGAGCCCCTTAATACGAGTTATTGATGCGAGGCGAGCTTGAGCTCCTTAATACGAGTTTTTTAGATCTTTCCCGTTTCCCATATGACATTTTGTCACAAACCTTTTACGAAGGATGGTATAACACCCACTTAATGTTGGTTTTGTGGTAACTAGGTCGGTAAGTCCTTGAGAATTTTTGTGGTGACGATGGCAGAGTACTTTTTCATCTTTGTAAAGAGAAAGGGGATATGGCTGTGTGTCCTTGTCACAAGTGTTGGTTTTGACAGGAATTGTTGGAGACAAAAGTATTAGTTATGCAGGTGAGTTCATCGTTCAGGAACGCAGCTCTGCATATTCTGTGAACTCTTGAGAAAAAAGCCAATACTCCTCTCTTAATTCTCGTGTTATGGTGGGTTAAATAATGTTTGTTGGGGAAATGACAGGTAGTCCAGTGTAAAGATCGGGTTAACCGACTTATGATCATTTAAGTTTGTTATGAAACAATACTGAGGTGATGACTAAAACATCCTCCACATAGCTGAGCCATGTGATGTTGCTGGGAATGATGGATGACGAGCAGCGTCTCTCTCAGTGTTCAAGGTAGATGTTAATGAGCACAACACTGAGTTGTGATTCCTTTGTCATTCCCTGTTTTTCATGGTAGAATAAGAACTCGAAAGAGAAAAGGCGGAAACTTACTCATATCTCTACCAGTTGTATAAAGTTCTTAGATTCAAGTGTAGTGAGATGTGGGTCTGGAGAACCTACAGTCTGTTTTATGGAGACCTGAGTGAATAATGTTCAAACTCTCCAGTTTATTTAGTTGTTTACACAATTTATCACCAGTGTATGTGCCTACAACATTTATGAGCAATGGAAAACATTGTATAACTTTATACTTCTTTCTGTAAAATCATCTGTGGAATTCCTGAATAGTTCATCATATATACATAAAGATCACAGATGTCAGTACCGTACAGACCAAATAAACAACCCAACACCAATCTCCCCACTTCAAGGGAGGAAGGTTGCCTTAATGTCAGTAGAAAGAAGCTACCTTTCCCTATAATTTGGTTTAACGCTTCTATTTGATTATAATAATAATAATTTCCCTATAATTCCCTATAATTACACCACGTTTAATCTTGGTGTCGGGTAGAGAGAGTGGAGAAGATCGTGTTGGTTGGTGGGTTTTTCGTTTTAAAGTCTATCAAAACCTACCAACCAACACGATCTTCTCCACTTTACTTCACCACGACCCCAAAGATTAAACTGGTGTAATTATAGGCTTTTCCTGCCGCACTCGAATCTGCAGCAGTGAGTTCCTTGAAGAAGAATGCTCCCTCATTGAGTAAGTTTTTCTAAACTTCACCATCCTCGTCACTTCATTAGAGACTGCAGACGACGGGCATTAAACATCTTCAACACACCCAGAGAAGATACTGCCGAGAAAAGATACATAGTCCTCCCCACCAACTCCATTGCCAAACACGTTTCCAACATTTTTTCCAATACCCATTCCAGTATCCACCTCCATCCACCACCATCAAAGACATTACCAGTAACAGACAAGACAAGCTCAATCCACTGCAGGGGTATACACATTCCTTGTAATGACTGCAGCAAATTATACGTTGCAGAAACATCCAAGACCTCCAAACACGCATTTCAGAACACCAGTACGCAGGCAGATCTGACGACTCAAGAAATGCCTGTGTTCAACACCGAAATTCACACAACCATTTAATCAACTACAGAAACGCAAGACTCATCGCCAGAGAAGACAACACTCAATACCGAAGAATCCTGGAATCATCACTTATCTGCATATCCAACAACTTCAACCAGAACAACGGCTTCTACAACATAGCTGAACCTATTGCCAAGAAACTTCTTCATCGCTATCCCACATAGAACTCAAGAATGGAACACTGCAGGTCCTTTAAGTCACACAAGGTTTTAAACTATCACACTACTTTGAAGACTGTCACATGCAGCATTCTCCACCTGACCCACCATTCTCCACCTGACCCAGCATTCTCCACCTGACCCAGCATTCTCCACCTGACCCAGCATTCTCCACCTGACCCAGCATTCTCCACCTGACCCAGCATTCTCCACCTGACCCAGCATTCTCCACCTGACCCAGCATTCTCCACCTGACTAAATCTTATAAATACTCATATTACTCTTTTTCCAGGTAGATCTATCTGTGACTCGATAAACCCCACTGCGTGGGCGAAACGTTGTCAATAAAGGATCACATTATACTGCTTATGTGTTTATTTTTCCATTATTTAGTTATTGAATAAAAAAATATTGCTGTTTATTCAATATTGACAAACTGAAACTTATGCCATCCAAGAGCAGTGTGACAGCCTTGTGTCCAGGAAACCACACCAGTGGTGAAAGTTTGATGCCGATCAGTTTAGTCATTCTGCGGTTATGACATGGATTCTATTTTAAGTTATTTTTTGTTATTATTTTACTGCATCAACAAATTTGTCAACACACAAACTAAACTTAATAGTTACTAACCTAAGATGCACCAGTCATTAAATAATAAAGTCGTTTAGAAGAGGTAAACTGATTATTTAATGTAATTTATTGGAAATGAAAAATAATTCACACTATTTTACATATAAAATCATTAAATCTGCTGCACCAACATTGCTGAATCTCCGACGTCGTCGTCGAATTTTTTTGGGCATCTTTTAGAAGGTTTGAAGCTGTGCCACTGAGGATTTCCGAATGTTATCCGAGGTATTCCAGGTGTGTAGAATAGAATAGACTGATTAGGTTAGTGAGCCTTGTCAAGTCATTTATGGAATTCGGCCCCAGAAACCTGCCATCCCATTTCTTTACCTGAATTATTTTCTTCCCTCTAGTTACACATGGGCAGTTGTGTTGCAATGGTTGCAACTGTTGATCTCTGGTGGAGGGATGTGGCAAGACCCCCCACACACATGTTCCCAAAGTACAAGGACTTGAGGTACGTGGAGTGTGGGGTCGCTTGGAGGCCGTGGACACCTGAGATACCTGTATAAGTCACGTGTAACCGCTTAATACAGTATCAAGATAGCCGTTATTATGGTGAAATGTTATCTACCGGGATGTAATGTGATGAATATTAGAGTACTTCACTGCACAAGGCCTGTCATAGGATAAGTCGTTCTAACACTAAGCTGTTAATAAACAGACACTCCAGTAGGTTTCGTCACTCGCCTCCTCACTAGCTATAGTTTCGTGTGTGACTAGTTGCAGTAGGCAGCTCCTGCCTACCCAGTGGGCACTCGTCAAACAAGTGCCCACTGCAGCTCCTGGTACCCAGTGGGCACTCGCAAACAAGTGCCCATGCTCACAAACTGTGTGGGGGGTCTAACTCACCAGCTAGCCTAAACAGCTTAGCTTAAATAACCTTTAAGCAGTAGTATGTCAACAAGCCTATGGAGGCC
>WNWK01025473.1:0-28508 GCA_009830355.1 Cherax destructor | reverse complement strand
GCCAGCGTGTAGTATCCTGTAGATTGTCCAACTCAATGTGATGTTCTGGCGTATATCCACTTTCGTTTCTTGTCGATATATAATATAACCTATTCACTGTATTTCTTTCACTTGTCACATATTTATTTCACTTTATTATCTAGGGTGACACACGTGGCAACGTCGCCTGGAGCACACTAGGCCCACTGACCCCGCCACCAAATATTTATTTCTAGTTCACTTATAAAATTATGGCTCTTCCCACACTTATGTGGCTCAGGGCAACTCGTAAATCACTTCAAGGGTTGTTCACTACCCTGACACACTTGATAACCCCTGTAGTACCCTTGTGTAGCCCTCAAAAACACTTATATTCACGGAGCCCTACAAGATGCGACTGACTGGCACGGCGTCCCTACTGTGTGTTAGTGTGACTTTGTAAATGGTACAAGTCGGGCCGAAACGTCGTCGTAAGCTCCTCTCTTTTATATGTGCGGGTTGTGTGTGTATTGTTCCAGTCACGGTATTGTGCCTTTTTTGTTATTTCAGAGACTGACGTTATGTCAAAGCACCTTTGAAACATTGCTTTGGTGTACATTTTTTTTTTTAAGTTAGAAATGACCTGCTGGTCCATGGGCTGGATGAGAGGAGTAGTGTTAGGAGGCAAGAACTTCACTCTGATGAAATTGAACTCCTCAGACAACAACTCTTCCAAGTTGTGAGGATGAGCAGGAGCATTGTCCAGAACCAGGAGGCACTTGAGTGGCAATTTCTTTTCCAGGAGGTATTTCTTCACACTAGGGCCAAACACTCCAGTCAATCATTCCATGAAAAAGTCCCTAGTGATCCATGCATTAGTGTTAGCCTTCCAATACACACACAAACTATTCCTGTTAACTTTGTGTTTCTTGAAGGCTCTGGGATTTTCTGCATGATACACCAGTAAAGGTTTCACTTTAAAATTACCACTGGCATTGGCACACATCATAAGAGTTAACCTGTCTTTCATACGCTTGTGTCCTGGCAGTGCCTTTTCCTCCTGAGTAATGAAGGTCCTGTTGGGCATTTTCTTCCAAAACAGACCTGTTTCATCACAATTAAACACTTGTTGGGGGAGGAATTCTTCAGCCTCTACGAACCCCTTAAATTCACTCACAAATTTTTCAGCTGCATGTTTGTCTGAGCTGGCTGCCTCACCATGCCTCACAACACTGTGTATGCCACTACGTTTCTTAACCTGTCAAACCAGCCTCTGCTGGCTTTAGAATCACTCTCCTCAGCACTGGTTCCAGGCATTGTCTTGACAAGATCTGCATGCTACTGCCTTGCCTTTTCACAAATTATCACCGTGGAAATACTATCACGTGCTAATTGTTTATTGTTTATCCACACCATCAACAACTTCTCAACCTCATCCACTGTTTTCGATCTATTTTTCATTAACATATCAACCCCTTTTGCAACATTAGCTTCCTTGATCTCATTTCTCTTTGCCAGGATAGTGCTGATAGTAGATGGGGTTTTCTTGTACATCCTGGCAAGCTCACTCAGATGTTCGGCACTCTCATATTTTTCTACAATCTCTTCACTTCGATGGTGTTCCTCACTCTCTTTACCACAGGGGTGCCACTAGGAAGCTTCTTTGGATCTATGGTGACTTATTTCACAGTGACAATCACTAAACCACCAAAAAGTACAACAAAAGTATTGTGAATGTTTGAAAGAGCGCACTGGGTAATGTTCTCTCAATGGTAAACAACGCTAGACTGGCGTCCTGCGCAGGCTCGGGGCAGGCGGACAGGTCTGCCTCGAGTAAATATACGCTACACGAGACAAATATTTTTTGAAAAAAGCTTACGTTACATGATTTTTGTGTTATGTGGAGCTTACGTTACACGATTTTTATGTTATGTGGAGCTTACATTAATCGGGGTTCCACTGTACGTACTCTTATATTGTGTACAAGTTGTACAAGTTAGTACAGAATAAACAAACAGCAACACTCCCATTCTCATGCAACACACTATTTTTAGAGTTAATGATAGTATAATAATAATAATAATAATAATAATAATAATAATACTTTATTGAGACATGGTACAATGATACATGGTTGGGTAGACAAGATACATAGGTATTAATGAGATGTACATGCCAAAAGCCCCTAATATGCTGTGCATTGCGAGCATTCTTAGGACTACTTAATTATAGACTACATGGTAAAAAGTTATGGTTGATAATTTATAAAATAAGTATAATTGTGTATCTAAGTTATAAAGTTTGAATATAAGTTGAACATATCAATTAATTGTAGCAATACAACTAATTGTGTAAGATAACAATTTAAAACAATTAATTGCATTGCAGTTACAGTTTATGTGGTCATTATAATGTAAATGGTATGGAAATAGTTAGCTTAGTATGTATGCATGTATTAGTTAGCTTAGTATGTATTAATCATAACAGGTTTTTACATTTAAGTGATTAGTCAGGTTTTTATATTAAGTGATTATTCTACTTTGTTGGGAATGTTTGATATTGAGCACTTAGGTTTGGGTGAGAAGGTGGTTTTTTAGCATCGTTTTGAATTGGGGTAAAGGCCGGGTTTCTTTGGCAATGACAGGTAATGAATTCCAAATTTTCGTGCCTTTTATATGCATTGAGTTTTTACATAGTGTTAGATGGACACGGGGAACATCGAGGAGTGATCTCTGTCTAGTGTTATGGTCATGTGTCCTGTTAAAATTGGTAAGTAGAAGTTTGAGTGGTGAGTTAATATTTGCATAGAGTGTTTTATGTACAGTGGTACCTCGAGTTACGATGGTCCCCAAAATCGCCCTTTTATGTAAGTTTATTTTTTTAAATGCTTTTGTAAGTATATTTTTTGGGGGTGTAAAAGGACTAGTCTATTTTACATTATTCCTTATGGGGATAAATTCGTTTGGTAATGGCACTTGAACAGCATTCTCGAATAAAAAAATATCGTAACTCGAGGTACCACTGTATGTAATAGGCACAGTAAAAAGTATGGATGTCTTGTATGGTGAGTAAGTTTAGGTTTTTGAATATTGGTGGAGTATGTTGTCTGGAGTGT
This sequence comes from Cherax destructor, assembly GCA_009830355.1. Taxonomy (NCBI): domain Eukaryota; kingdom Metazoa; phylum Arthropoda; class Malacostraca; order Decapoda; family Parastacidae; genus Cherax; species Cherax destructor. The sequence goes on along the minus strand of WNWK01025473.1, from coordinate 25,435 downwards.
GAATGTGTTATTATTCTAACTGCTGCCTTTTGTTGTGTTATTAGTGGTCTGAGATGAGTTATTGATGTAGAGCCCCATGTGCAGATTCCATAGGTGAGGTAGGGGTAAATGAGTGAGTGATATAGGGTAAGGAGAGCTGGTTGTGGAACATAATCATAATAAAAAAGAAGCGCTAAACCCACAAGGGTCGTGAATAGCTATACAGTGGACCCCCGGCTAACTAACAAAATTCATTCCAGAAGCCTGCTCAAGTGCCATTACCAAACGAATTTACTTCCTTAAGAAATAATGTCACGTAGGTTAGTCTATTTCAGACCCCCAAAAATACACTTCCACAAGCACTTACAATAGTATACAGTGGTACCTCGACTTACGATATTTTTTAATTCCAGAATACTGTTCAAGTGCCATTACCAAACAAATTTATCCCCTTAAGGAATGATATAAAATAGACTAGTCCTTTTAGATCCCCAAAATTACACTTACAAAAGCATTTAAAAAAATAAACTTACATAAAAGGGTGAGTTTGGGGACCATCGTAAGTCGAGGTACCACTGTACTTACATAATTGTATGATTTCCGGGGTGTTCGTTAGCCGGGGGTCCACTGTATATAGAGTGAAGGCATATGAAAAGAATATATATCTACAGTTATCCCTCAGTGTTTGACTAGAGAAAACATAATTCTTCCGACACTCCTACTAAGTTGCTTGGTAAACAAATCTCATATTTGTCAATTTATATTCTGTGTGTGTATGTATCATGTTTATATGCTATGTAATGTGTTTTTTAAATAATTTTGAAGAAAATATCATTGATGAATTTATGAAAATGTCTATATTAACGTAAAATAAGACATTTAATGTGCCCAAGAGTGATTATTATTAGTATTACGTAATGTATACAATGGAAATAAAATTAATCCGTTTCAGACATCCAAAAGTATTAAAATAAAATATTTTTTTGAACTTTTTGACATTAAATTATACACAATTTTATGAAAAAATAAGAAATAATAGTACAATAACATGTCACTTACATTTATTGAAGAGTTGTTGATGTGTGGAGGATGGGAGAAGATGGAGTAGTATGCTAGTGTTTAGAAGGGGAATCCCCTTCCATTAACACTGCAGGTGGTAAGTTCTTTTCTGGGGTTACTGGCCTTTTTCTTTGAATGCTACACTCCCTGCATGAATGCTACACTCCCTGCATGAATGTTACACTCCCTGCATGAATGCTACACTCCCTGCATGAATGCTACACTCCCTGCATGAATGCTACACTCCCTACATGAATGCTACACTCCCTGCATGAATGCTACACTGCCTGCATGAATGCTACACTCCCTGCATGAATGTTACACTCCCTGCATGAATGTTACACTCCCTGCATGAATGCTACACTCCCTGCATGAATGCTACACTGCCTGCATGAATGCTACACTCCCTGCATGAATGCTACACTCCCTACATGAATGCTACACTCCCTGCATGAATGCTACACTGCCTGCATGAATGCTACACTCCCTGCATGAATGCTAAACTCCCTGCATGAATGCTACACTCCCTGCATGAATGCTACACTCCCTGCATGAATGCTACACTCCCTACATGAATGTTACACTCCCTGCATGAATGCTACACTCCCTGCATGAATGCTACACTCCCTGCATGAATGCTACACTCCCTGCATGAATGTTACACTCCCTGCATGAATGCTACACTCCTGCATGAATGCTGCACTCCTGCATGAATGCTACACTCCCTGCATGAATGCTACACTCCCTGCATGAATGCTACACTCCCTGCATGAATGCTACACTCCTACATGAATGTTACACTCCCTGCATGAATGCTACACTCCCTGCATGAATGTTACACTCCCTGCATGAATGCTACACTCCCTGCATGAATGCTACACTCCCTGCATGAATGTTACACTCCCTGCATGAATGCTACACTCCCTGCATGAATGCTGCACTCCCTGCATGAATGCTGCACTCCCTGCATGAATGCTACACTCCCTGCATGAATGCTACACCCTGCATGAATGCTACACTCCCTGCATGAATGCTACACTCCCTGCATGAATGCTACACTCCCTGCATGAATGCTACACTCCCTGTATGAATGTTACACTCCCTGCATGAATGCTACACTCCCTGCATGAATGCTTCACTCCCTGTATCCCTGCTTCACTCCCTGCATCCCTGCTTCACTCCCTGCAACACTCTTTACCACAGGCTTAGCACTAGGAGCTTTCTTTGGGCCCATGGTGGCTTATTTAACAGTTGCAAGCACTAAAAACAGTGGAATAATGACAATATATTGGTATGAATGCGTGGATGGTGGTCGCTCTTGCTTGTAAACAATAGCACTGACGCTCCGTGGAGTGCCCGGGCCCAGCTGGGACACGCGTACGCGTCTGGGATGAATAGCTAACTCATCCAACTCCGAGCAGATCGCCTAATACCGAGCCAAAATTCTCGTAAAAAACCTGTCGAACACCGATTTGGACGACCTCCGACGCCGTCGAGCACCGGGGCTTGACTGTATCTGAAAGACCGCTTGCTATATACAAAAGTTTTGGTCATAATTTGAACTCGCCATATGAACGGAACGCCGAAAAGCGGGGCCCTACTGTATACGTTTGGACCATTTAAGGGTTAAAACAGTGACTTTGCAGTCTAATTTCGTATGGTATTTATTGATGTATTCTCGTTTTCTTGGTCTCATTTGATAGAATGGAAGATATACTACAGACATATAGATGATTTTGATTGGTTTTACAATGACAAGTACCTTGAAATTGAGCTCAAATTAGCGAAAATGTTCTATTTTTGCTGATGTTCTAGAGTAAACAAATCACGCCACACGTCTAATACACGTCAACTGGTGAGCCTAATATTCTTTCACAAGTGTAATGATATTATTTATACAGTTTTTACAATGATGCAGTAGTATACATACCAGTAAATCTTCTATTTTTTGTGAGAATAAAAATTCAAAATGGAAAGCAAAAGTAATGTAAGAGGAGCCTGGAGACGTGACTAATGAACAGAGAAGATGTTATTTTAGTGCCAGGAATGTCTGCCTTGCTTATTCTGGACCCCATTTTGAAATTGGCATTGTTTGAAATTTATATGAAATTGGCCAAATTGCCAATTTCTGACCACTTTTTTGGGTTATTGAAATTGGTAAATGGGCAGTTTTTTGTACTCAGTCGATAGAAGAAATGGAGTTCTAGCGAAATAGCTATGATATTAGTAGACTGGAATATTGGAATTGACCAAAAATAGGGCTCAAAGTGGGTGAAATCGCCGATGTGTAAATATCATCAAGACCGATAACTTTGCAAGAGCATAATTCCGTAAATTTTCCATCAAATTTCAAACTTTTGGTGTTGTTATGATCGGAAAAAAATTCTCCATCATTTCATACGAAATTTTTTTTTTTTTTTTTTCCAAAAACTTTTCGACCCTGAAAACGAGTTTGGGAGAGGGCCTGTCGACCCCCAAAGGGTTAATGTGTCAAAGAGTGATTATTACATAATAGAGAGATGTGCTAAAGGAAAATGTAAACAAACCAGGTGGCATGGGCCATATCTGAAAGACCGTTCACCGTATACAAAAGTTTTGGTCATAATTTGAACTCGCCATATGAACGGAACGCCGAAAAGCGGGGCCCTACTGTATACCTATTAAAATGAGGAGGACTGGTCTAGGACCAGATCACTTAGGCAATGATCTCCAAAACATTTAGCAAAATATAACCGTACCTCAACCATTTCAGGGTCGAGACCACTGATCTCAAACTTGCTCTCAGTGTCAAAGAATTAAAAAAATATATATATTTTTTCATATGAAGTGATAAGAGAATCTTTTTCCAAAGGTAAAGAAACCACATTTATGAAATTTGATGGAAAACTTCCAGAATTACACTCAAGAAGTTAGTAGTCTCAGCAATATTTACACATCTGCCATTTCGCTCACTTTGAGCCCTATACAGTGGACCCCCGGTTTTCGTAATTAATCCGTTCCAGAGGGCACTACTAAAACCAAATATTACTAAATCCGAATCTATTTTCCCCATAAGAAATAATGGAAATTCAATTAATCCGTTCCAGACACCCAAAAGTATTAAAATAAATTGTGTTTCAACATTAAATTACACAGAAAAGAATGAGACAAAGTATAAAACAGTAATAACTTGACACTTACCTTTATTGAAGAGTTTTTGATGTGTGGAAGATGGAAGGAGGAGAGAGGAAGGAGGAGTTGCTAATGTTTGGAAGGGGAATCCTCTTCCATTAACACTTCAGGTACCAAGTTCTTTTCCAGGGTTACTTCCCATCTTTGTTTTTTAATGCAACTAGGACCAGCTTGAGAATCGCTGGACCCCTCTCTCACGAAAAATCTGTCCAGGGAGCTCTGTGTCTGGCGTTTCTTTAAAACGTCCCTGAAATGGGACACCACATTGTTATTGTATATGTTGCCAGCAATGCCTGCAACAACTTTGTTAGGGTGAAAATGATCCATAAATCTTTGTACATCAGTCTATTTGGCACAAATCTCCTTAATCATTGAAGAAGGCAAAGTCTTCCATCTCTCTTCCTCCTCTGCAGCAATTTCCTGAACTGTGGTCTGTTGCCGTTGCAGATGAAGCTCTTGCAGATTTGCAGTGGTTATCTCTTCATTGTCGTCCTCCACCAACTCTTCCACATCCTCGGTACAAACCTCCAAGCCCATGGACTTCCCCAGTGCCACAATTTCTTCCACAACAGGCTCAGGCTCAGGGTCCTGTGGCTCAGCTTCAAAACCTTCAATATTCCTCTCTGGGACACAGTCTGGCCACAATTTTCTCCAAGCAGAGTTCAAAGTCCTGGAGCTCACTTCCTCCCAAGTCTTCCCTATATGGTTTATGCAATGGCGGATATTGAAGTGATCTTTCCAAAACTCTTTTGGGGTTAATCGAGTGTCCGAGGTTATGTCAAAGCATCTTTGAAACATTGCTTTGGTGTAGTTTTTTGAAGTTTGAAATGACCTGCTGGTCCATGGGCTGAAGGAGAGGAGTGGCATTAGGGGGCAAGAACTTCACTGTGATGAACTTAAAGTCCTCCACAATTTGCTCTTCCAAGTCTCGAGGATGAGAAGGAGCATTGACCATTACCAGGAGGCACTTGAGGTCCAATTTATTCTCCAGGAGGTATTTCTTCACACTGGGGCCAAACACTTCATTGAACCAATCAAGGAAAATTTCCCTCATGACCCATGCCTTAGTGTTAGCCTTCCACATCACACGCAAATTAGCCTTGGCAAGACTGTATTTCTTGAACTCTGGGATTTTCAGAGTGATACACGAGTAAAGGCTTCACTTTGAAATCCCCACTAGCATTACTACACAATATAAGAGTTACCCTGTCTTTCATAGGCTTGTGTCCTGGCAGTGCCTTTTCCTCCTGTGTAATGTAGGTCCTGTTTGGCATTTTCTTCCAAAACAGGCCTGTTTCATCACAATTAAACACTTGTTGGGGTTTAAATACTTCAGCCTCTACATAGCTTTTAAATTAATGCACATATTTTTCAGTCACACATTTGTCTGAACTGGCTGCCTCACCATGCCTTATCACACTGTGTATGCCACTACGCTTCTTAAATCTGTCAAACCAGCCTTTACTGGTTTTAAATTCGCTCACTTCAGCACTTGTTGCAGGAATTTTCTTGACGAGATCATCATGCAACTGCCTTGCTTTTTCAGATATTATTGCCTGCGTAACACTATCTCCTGCTAATTCTTTCTAGTTGATCCACACCAACAACTAAGTCTCCACAGAATGATAACAGAATTTTCTTGACGAGATCATCATGCAACTGCCTTGCTTTTTCAGATATTATTGCCTGCGTAACACTATCTCCTGCTAATTCTTTCTCGTTGATCCACACCAACAACTAAGTCTCCACAGAATGATAACAAATTCCCACTCTAGACAGCATACTCCACCAATACTATTCAAAAGTCTAAAACTACTCACCGTAAAGAACATTCATACTTACTCTTGTGCCTACTACATATATAAAACTTTACACTCTAATATAAACTCTCCGCTCAAAATTCTCCTCACCAACTTTAATAGGACCCATGACCACAACACAAGACACAGATCACTTTTTGATATACCCCGTGTTCATATCAACCTATGTAAAAATTCTATGCACATAAAGGGCCCCAGAATCTGGAATTCATTACCAGTAAATATTAAGATAACCTTGTCTGAAAATCAATTTAATACTCAACTCAAAAACCACCTACTCACCCAAAACTAAATGATCATACTATAAACTACTTTGAAAAATACTCATTATTACTTTCCTATACGATAATCTCAATTTTTAATAATATGTTACTATTATGTTACCCCTACTCAATCAAAACTAAATACTCATAAGTTAATGTCAAAAATGCTCAATGTTATTTTCCTTAAGATAATCTCAATTCCATATTACTATTTGAGAATCTAAACACCTGTAACAATCTAATATCATCATATAATAATTTAAACAGTAAAATTTCATCATATTTAATTTGAAAACAATTTTTAACTAGAATAAACTCAATAAATTTCTCTAATATTAAGTACATAGTCTTTAAGTTACTAGATTAAGCTGCCCCTAATTCCATGGCATGTCAGTGGCTCTCCTTGCATTCAATTTACATTGTAACTACCAATGTAATCTGCAATCTGCAATGAAATAAAGTTTACTTTTACTTTTACTTTACTTTTACATCTTCCAGTATTTGTGATCTCTGTTTTGTGATCATATTTGCATCTTTCGCAACAACAGCTTCCTTGATTTCATTTCCCTTGGCCACGATGGAAGCGATGGTTGTATAGGCTTTGCCATACAGCCTGGCCAGCTCAGCTACACATACAGTCATACCTCGGTTAACGATGCTGTCAGTTAACGAAAGTTTCGGGTAACGATATTTATAACGTAAAAAAAATGATTGCGGTTAACGATGTTTGCTTCGGGTAACGACATTCGTACCGGACGTGTCCGCGTGGCGCCCAGCTGAGCGCGCACTCCAGGGAGTGTCAGTGTGCTATTGTTTACAAGCGAGAGCGACCACCCACCCACACCCACACATTCATACCAGTATGTTGTCATTATTCCACTGTTTTTAGTGCTTCCAACTGCTAAATAAGCTACCATGGGTCCAAAGAAAGCTCCTAGTGCCAGCCCTGTGATAAAGAGTGTAGCATTCATGCAGGGAGTGTAGCATTCATGCAGGAAGTGTAGCAGGCATGCAGGGAGTATAGCAGACATGCAGGGAGTGTAGCAGGCATGCAGGGAGTATAGCAGACATGCAGGGAGTGTAGCAGGCATGCAGGGAGTGTAGCAGGCATGCAGGGAGTGTAGCAGGCAGGCAGGGAGTGTAGCAGGCATGCAGGGAGTGTAGCATTCATGCAGGGAGTATAGCATTCATGCAGGGAGTGTAGCATTTATGCAGGGTGTGTAGCATTTATGCAGGGAGTGTAGCATTTATGCAGGGAGTGTAGCATTTATGCAGGGAGTGTAGCAGGCATGCAGGGAGTGTAGCAGGCATGTAAAGAGTGTAGCAGGCATGCAGGGAGTATAGCATGCATGCAGGGAGTGTACCATTCATGCAGGAAGTGTAGCAGGCATGCAGGGAGTGTAGCATTCATGCAGGGAGTGTAGCATTCATGCAGGGAGTGTAGCAGGCATGTAGGGAGTGTAGCAGGCATGCAGGGAGTGTAGCAGGCATGCAGGGAGTGTACCATTCATGCAGGGAGTGTAGCAGGCATGCAGGAAGTGTACCATTCATGCAGGGAGTGTGGCATTAACCCTTTGGGGGTCGACAGGCCTTCTCAGGAAAGTGTTCCTGGGGTCGAAAATTTTTTGGAAAAAAAAAAATTAATTTTTTCTTATGAAATGATAGAGAATCTTTTTCCGATCATAACGCCACCAAAATTATGAAATTTGATCGAAAACTAACGGAATTATGCTTTCGCGAAGTTAGCGGTAGCCATGACACTTACGCATCGGCGATTTTGCCCACTTTGAGCCCTCTTTTCGACAAATTCCACTGTTTCAGTCTCCTAAAATTATAGCTATTTCGCTAGAACTCCATTTCTTCTATCGATTGAGTACAAGAAACCACCTATTTACCAATTTCATCTACCCAAAATAGTGGTCAGAAAAGGGCAATTTTCCAATTTCACACAAATTTCAAACGATGCCAATTTCAAAATAGGGTCCAGATTAAACAAGGCAGACATTCCTGGCACTAAAAAAACATGTTCTCTATTCATTAGTCACGTCTCCAGGCCCCTGTTCCATTACTTTTGCTTTTCATTTTGAATTTTTATTCTCACAAAAAATATAAGATTTACTGTTATGTATACAACTGCATCATTGTAAAAATGGAATAAATAATATCAGAGCACTTGTGCATGAATATAAGACTCGCCAGTTGATGTGTATTGGAGGCATGGTGTGATTTGTTTACTCTTGAACATCGTCAAAAATCGAACATTTTCGCTACTTTGAGCTCAATTTCAAGGTACTTGTCATTGTCATACCAATCCAAATCATCTCTATTTCTGTAATATATCTTCCATTCTATCAAATGAGACCAAGAAAACGAGAATACATCAATAAAAACCATACGAAAATCGACTGCAAAGTCGCTGTTTTAATCGAAAAAACGGTCAGAGTTTTTTTACTCTCATTATGCAGTGTGTACTGCAGGATTTTTTTTGTACTGCGCACACTGACCACACAGACCCATTCTTTCATATGTATGCCTACCACACGTTTTCTGCTTAAATTGAGGCCGCTAGAATTTGGGCGTACTAGTACGGCACCAACCCCTGCTCGTAAAACGTACTAGTACGGCACCGACCCCCAAAGGGTTAAAAGAAAAAGGCCAGTAACCCCAGAAAAGAATTTGCCACCTGCAGTGTTAATGGAAGGGGATTCCCCTTCCAAACACTAGCATACTATACTCCATCCTTTCCCCTCCTCCCGTCCTCCACACATCAACAACTCTTCAATAAATGTAAGTGACATGTTATTGTACTATATTTACATGTGTATTTATTTATTGTTCATTAAATTGTGTATTATTTAATGTCAAAAAGTTCTAAAAAATATTTTATTTTACTACTTTTGAAAGTCTTGGACGGATTAATTTTATTTCCATTATTTCTTATGGGGAAAATTGATTCGGTTAACGATTGTTTCGGTTAAAGATATGCCCTCTCTGACAGATTAATATCGTTAACCGAGGTATGACTGTACTCCACTTTCATATTTTGCAATGATCTCTTTTTTTCAGTTCTACAGTATTTCTGACCTTCTTTACCACAGGGCTGGCAATAAGAGCTTTCTTTGGGCCCATGGTGGCTTATTTAGCAGTTGCAAGCACTAAAAACAATGGAATATTGACAAAATGTATGGTATGAATGCATGGGTGACCGTCACTCGCTGGTAAACAATGGCACCCTGACTCTGCATGAAGTGTTGGGCCGTGTGGGCCATGCGTACACGTCCAGGATGAATTACTAATTCCGATTGGATCTACGAATACCGAACCAATATTTTTATGAAAAAATATTACTAATTCCGAATTTTACGAAATCTGGGGGTTCACTGTATTTGGCCAATTCCATTGTTTCAGTTGACCAAACTCATAGGTATTTTGCTAGTTTTTCCTTCTATTCTATTGATTGAGTAGAAGAAACTGCCCATTTACATATTTCAACGAGCCAATAAAGTGATAAGACATCGGTAATTTGGCAAATTTCACAAAATTAAAAAATTGCCAATTTAAAATTAGTGTCCAGAATAAACAATGTAGACATACCTGGCACTAAAAAACATTTTCTCTGTTCCTTAGTTATGTCCCCAGGCCTCTCTTTTATTATTCTTGCTTTCCATTTTTAATTTTTATTCACACCAAAAATAGAAGATTTACCGTTATGCAGACCACTGCATTATTGTAATAATTGTATAAATAATGTTAGTGCATTTCTAAATGCATATTAGACTGGCCAGTTGGATGTGTATTGGACGAGTATCATTTCTACAACTTTGAGCTTAACTTCAAGCTACTTTCAGTCCTGAAACCAATCAAAATCATCTCCATTTTTGTAATATATCTTCCATTCTATCAAATGAGACTAAGAAACTGAGAATACAACCATACAAAAATACACCACAAAGTTACTGTTTTAAACCAAAAACATGGTTATTTACAAACACGTGTAATACCGTTATTTCACTTGTGAAGTATTAATATTAGCTTGGGATTGTTTGCCTATTGGCTCTTTGTTCCTTTGAGTTTGTCTCAACATTTCTCACATCTAGGCATAATATGAAATTATTATATAAACCATATGTTAGTATTGTTAATGATTCATTTTTTGCCTTAGGCATTATCATGTTTTATTTTTAACATTTCCAAATTAACTAACATTTGTTTACATTCATGTTTAATAGTGTTAGTAATTCCTCATTAACGCTTTCGGGGTCTGTGGCGTACTAGTACATTTTACGAGCAGGGGTTGGTGCCGTACTAGTACGCGTAAATTCTAGCGGCCTCAAATTAAGCGGGAAATGGCTGGTAGGCCTACATATGAAAGAATGGGTCTGTGTGGTCAGTGTGTGCAGTATAAAAACAATCCTGCAGCACACACTGCATAATGAGAAAAAAAAACTCCGATCTTTTTTTTTTTTTTTTAAACAGCGACTTTGCAGTCTATTTTCATATGGTATTTATTGATGTATTCTCGTTTTCTTGGTCTCATTTGATAGAATGGAAGATATATTACAGAAGTAGCGATGATTTTGTTTGGTTTGACAAAGACAAGTACCTTGAAATTGAGTTCAAAGTAGCGAAAATGTTCGATTTTTGACGATGTTCAAGAGTAAACAGATCACACCATGCGTCCAATACACATCAACTAGCAAGTCTAATATTCATGCACAAGTGCTCTGATATTATTTATACCATTTTTACAATGATGCAGTTGTATACATAACAGTAAATCTTCTATTTTTTGTGAGAATAAAAATTCAAAATGAAAAGCAAAAGTAATGTAAGAGGGGCCTGGAGACATGACTAATGAACAAAGAAGATGTTATTTTAGTGTGAGGAATGTCTGCCTTGTTTATTCTGGACCCTATTTTGAAATTGGCATCGTTTGAAATTTGTGTGAAATTGGCCAAATTGCCATTTTCTGACCATTATTTTGGGTAGTTGAAATTGGTAAATAGGCGGTTTCTTGTACTCAATCGATAGAAGAAATGGAATTCTAGAAAATAGCTATAATTTTAGTAGACTGAAACATTGGAATTTGCCGAAAATAGGGCTCAAAGTGGGCGAAATCGCCGATGCGTAAATGTCATCGATACCACTAACTTCGCAAAAGCATAATTCTGTTAGTTTTCGATCAAATTTCATAATTTTGGTGGCATTATGATCGGAAAAAGATTCTCTATCATTTCATAAGAATTTTTTTTTTTTTTTTTTTTTCCAAAAAAATTTCGACCCTGAGAACATGTTTCCGAGAAGGCCTGTCGACCCACAAAGGGTTAAGAATCCATTTTTATTTATTGTTTCATTGAGGCTGTTGTGTTTTTTAGATATGACTAAGAAAGCTGATCTTGTTATGATTTATTAACTCTTTCATTGTTGAGATCCCCCAAATTGAGAGCCCATTCTGAGTTGCCAGTTTTGAAAAAAAAATAGAAATAATTTTATCATATCAATTGGAAGAGAATCTATAGGTTATGCCACCAAAATTGCAAACTTTGATACAACACTTTTGGAATCACAAGAGCACAAACGATGCTATAACACACATGTTAGAGTTAATATACACCGCACTTGAGAAGAAAGAGGTTCCGCTGGGAATCTTCATAGACCTACGCAAAGCATTTGATACAGTCGACCATGATTTATTGCTCACAAAACTAGCGCACTATGGTATTAGGGGGCACCCCCTCAACTACCTAAAGTCGTACCTTAGCAACAGAAGTCAGTACGTGAACACAAATGGAGAGAACTCTTCCACACAACAAATTACAGTCGGTGTCCCTCAAGGTAGTGTCCTGGGGCCACTCCTATTCCTCATTTACATAAATGACCTACCGAATGCATCACAACTACTCAAACCCATTTTGTTTGCAGATGACACAACATATGTCTTCTCTCACCCAAATCCAGTCGTACTAGCCAACACAGTTAATGCCGAATTACAGAAAATATCAACATGGATGATGACAAATAAGCTTACTCTCAATACGGACAAGACCTACTACATTCAGTTTGGAAACAAAGCTACAAATGTTCCACTTAACATAACGCTAAATGGTTCACCCATCACAAGGCTCACAGAGGAAAATTCCTAGGAATCCACCTTGACAGTAGTCTTAAATTCCAAACACACATACAACAAATTTCCAAGAAAATCTCAAGGACAGTAGGTATATTATCTAAGATACGCTATTATGTGCCTCAACCAGCTCTCATTGCACTATATCATTCTCTTATCTACCCTTATCTCACCTATGGAATCTGTGCATGGGGCTCAACAACATTAAATCACCTTAGACCACTCATAACCCAGCAAAAGGCTGCAGTCAGGATGATAACAAATTCCCACTCTAGACAGCATACTCCACCTATATTCAGAACCTTAAAACTACTCACCATAAAAAATATTCATACCTATTCATGTGCCTTCTACATACATAAAACTCTACATGCTAATATTAACCCTGCCTCAGAATTCTCCTCAACAACTTTAATAGGTCCCACGAACATGACACAAGACACAGATCACTATTTGACATACCCCGAGTCCATACTAACCAATGTAAAAATTCTATGCACATAAAGGGCCCCAAAATCTGGAATTCATTACCAGTAAATATCAAGTTAACCTTGTCGGAAAATCAATTCAAGACTCTTCTCAAAAGTCACCTACTCACCCTATACTAAATACTCATACTGTAACAAACTTCCAAACCCAATATTATTTTACTTAAGAAGATCTCATTTTGATATGTTCATCCTCCTTAACACTTGTTGCAATCTCATATCATCATATTGTCATTTAAAATCTTATAGTATCATCATTTTCTTAATTTGAAATAAAATATATACCTAGATGAAACTCTAAAAACTATTTCTAGTATTGTTATTATACTAGTATAGCATCAACATACTGTAATTTGAAATAAATTCTACAACTAGATTAAACTCAACCAATTTCTCTTGTATTGTCTTTAAATATGTAGTACCATGTATAACCATTTAATAATAAATAATTAAACTAGATATAAACTGAATAATTCTCTAATAATACTTAGCATAAGTCTCTATGAATAATGCTCTCCTTATAATAAATGCATAATTTTCCATGCATGCATGCTCCTTGCATTACAGTTTTATAATTGTATTATATTGTAACTACCAATAACATTGTACACTTGTAACATGCATTGAAATAAAATTATTATATTATATTATTATTATTATATATTATTATTATTATTATTATTATTATATTATTATATTATTATTATTATACAGATGCAAATTTGGAAGTTGGGGAGCATTTTTCACAACAGCAATTTTGCCACTTTGAGGCCTACTTTAGGCCAGTTCCATTACTTACAGTGACCCAGTTCTTGGCTATTTTGCTAGTATGCCTTCTGTAATATCCCTGCCTATTTAACTATAAAAACTATTCTATAAAATGCTCAGAAGTCAATAATATGGCAACTTTTACACATAATTCAACAAATTCCAATATATGAATAACAAAAAGGTACAGTACTGTGACTGGAACAATACACAGATAACCCGCATGTAGGAGAGAGAAGCTTACGACGATGTTTCGGTCCAGCTTGGACCATTTGCAAAGTCAGGAGAGCTAGAGGCCCTTAGTGGGGCCCCTAGCTCTTCTGCAGTGCTCCTCTATCTTGACTGACTCCACTATTACTTCCACTACCTATCTACCTCCTTTCCTACTACCTCTCTTGTCCTGGCCTATATATACTGCCTCCTTCTCTCCTTTCTATTAGTGTGACTTTGTAAATGGTCCAAGTCAGACTGAAACGTCATCCTAAGCTCCTCCTACATGTAGGTTATTTGTGTAAATACCAATTTGAAAACCAGGTCCAAAACAAACTTTGTAGGCATTGCCACTACTAAAGCAACCTTCGCTCTGTTCATTAATCATGCCTCCTCTATAACACTTAATTGCTATTTTGAATCCATCATCACAAAAATTTAATTTTTTCCCCATTTCTCAGATAATAATAATAATAATAATAATAATAATTTATTTTTGCATGATACAATGTTTGTACAACCAAGTGTGACATTTGGGTGTATATGCCGAAAGCCCCTGTACATGCAGAGCATTTCGGGAAAACTTAAGACTAACTTAAGATGTATATAAGGCAGTAATAATGTGTAAATTTAGGAATTTACAATGAATACAGGTGAATTGATTATTCTATTAGTTCATGCTATATGGCTTTAACATGTTTAATTGAAATGAATTATTGGTTTGATTATTTACCTGAATGGGACACAGTTGTTTGACGATTGGGAGGGTTACAGGTAGTGAGAGTAAGTACAGTGGACCCCCGGTGTTCGTCCATTTTTCGTAACAGAATGCTGTTCAAGTGCCATTACCAACCGAATTTATTCCCTTAAGAAATAATGTAAAGTAGACTAGTCCTTTTAGACCCCCAAAACTACACTTATAAAAGCATTTAAAAAAATATACTTACATAAAATGGAGTGTTTTGAGCAGGACGAACACCGGGGGTCCACTGTATATATTGTTTTAAATATGTTCACGACATTGAGAATATGCGTGTATAGTTTTACACATTTAGCTGAAGCTGAGATATATTAGGGAGATAAGGTGCTTTTTAATGGTAGTTTTGAAAATGCTGGCTGAGTCAGTGGTTCTCGAGATTTCTGGAAGAGAGTTCCATATTTGGGACCTTTTATGTACATTGAATTTTTGGAGAGATTTAGCCGGACTTGGGGAATGTCATATAGATTTTTGCTCCTAGTACAAGTTGGCCATCACTAATCTGGTAATGAGTAATCCAGTTTTATCAGTAAACCGACACAAATTTTATTTAGCATAATTTCAAATTTCTGGGGTTGCCACTCCAACCTGCCGCTACTTGCTGCATGAGTTATTCCAATTTCTACTTCTCCATTTATTGTTATATGTAACTTGTTCACTTTTAGCCTTAGCCATGGTTCCAATGAATAAAAGAAATGCTTCTCGTTGTGTAAAGCATGTACACCGTACATTGTCCATAAATGATAAGGTGGCTTTGAAGACACCGTCGGTTGCCATGAGCTCAGCTCACTTGGATAAGCTGTGATCAGTAAATATGGGCCTACATATGAGAGAATAGGTCTGTGTGGTAAGTGTGCACTGTATAAAAAAATCCTGCAGCACGCAGTGCATAATGAGAAAAAGCTGCAATTGTGTTTTTGGTGTAAAACAGCGAATTTGCGGTGTATTTTCGTGTGGTTTTTATGGTTGTATTTTCGTTATTTTGGTCTCATTTGATAGAATGGAAGATATATTACAGAAACGAATATGATTTTGATTGGTTTCATGACAAAAAGTACAGTGGACCCCGAGTAACGAGCACCCCGGAAATCGTACAATTATGTAAGTATAATATTGTAAGTGCCTTTGTAAGTGTATTTTTGGGGGTCTGAAATGGACTAACCTACTTGACATTATTTCTTAAGGGAGTAAATTCTTTCAGTAATGGCACTTGAGCAGGCTTCTGGAATGAATTTTGCTCGTTACTCGGGGGTCCACTGTACCTTGAAATTGAGCTCAAAGTAGTGGAAATGTTTGATTTTTGCCGATGTTCAAGAGTAAACAAATTATGTCACCGTCCAATATGTGTCCAACTGGCCGCTCTAATATGCAGTAACAGTAAATCTTCTATTTTTTGTGTGAATAAAAATTCAAAATGGAAAGCAAGCATTATATAAGAGGGGCTTGGAGATGTGACTAATGAACAGAGAAAATGTTATTTTAGTGTCAGGAATGTCTGCAATTGTTTATTCTGAACCCTTTTTTGAAATTTGCATCTCTTGAAATTTGTTGAAATTGGCCAAATTACCAATTTCTAACCACTTTATTGGGTAGTTGAAATAGGTAAATGGGCAGTTTCTTGTGTTCATTTGATAGAATAGAAGGAATACTAGCAAAATAACTATGAGTTTGTTAGACTGAAACAATGGAATGGTCCAAAAATTGGGCATAAAGTGGGTGAAATCGCCAATGTGTAAATATCGGTATTGGGTTAAGTGTAATCTAACCTAACCACTCTCTAATCCGGCAAAATCACTAATCCGGCACCATACAGGCCCCAATGATGCCAGATTAGTGATGGTCAACCTGTATTTTGTCTATGGGTCCTGTTGCAAATATCAAGAAAGTGCTTCAGGTCAGGATTTATGTTCAAATTTATTGTTCTGTAAATGTAGGTTGCACAGTAGTGAGAGTGAATGTTTTGTATAGTGAGTAGGTTTAGGTCTTTGAAGAGTGGAGGGGTGTGTTGTCTAGCAGTGGACTGTGTGATCATTCGCACTGCAGCTTTTTATTGGGTTATTATTGGTTTTAGGTGATTTGCCATTGTTGATCCCTATGCACAAATAGCATAGGTGAGGTAGGCATAGATCAGTGAATAGTATAGTGTAAGTAGTACTGTTTGTGGCACAAAATAATGTATCTTTTGAGAGGATACCATCTGTTTTCGATACTTTTTTTGTTATGTGTTGGATATAGGTGTTGAATTTCAAGTTGCTGTCAAGGTGCAGACACAGAAATTTTCCCCTTATGTTTAGCACTAAGAGTATTGTCAAGCATAATGTTTAGTTTAGCGTCACTTGTTCTGCTCCCAAACATAATATAGGTTTTGTCAGTATTAAGTGTGAGTTTATTAGCAGTCATCCTGGTTGATATTTTTATGAGCTCTTCATTAACAATAGTGTTAAGTAAGGCAAGATTATGGTGAGAGAAGACAAAAGTTGTGTCGTCAGCAAAGAGAATAGGTCTAAGGTGTTGTATGCTTAGTTAGGGTTTAGGCTGTCCCAATACAGTCATACCTCGGTTAACGATGCTGTCAGTTAACGAAAGTTTCGGGTAACGATATTTATAACGTAAAAAAAATGATTGCGGTTAACAATGTTTGCTTCGGGTAACGACATTCGTACCGGACGTGTCTGCGTGGCGCCCAGCTGAGCGCGCACTCCAGGGAGCGTCAGTGTGCTATTGTTTACAAGCGAGAGCGACCACCCACCCACACCCACGCATTCATACCAGTATGTTGTCATTATTCCACTGTTTTTAGTGCTTCCAACTGCTAAATAAGCTACCATGGGTCCAAAGAAAGCTCCTAGTGCCAGCCCTGTGATAAAGAGTGTAGCATTCATGCAGGGAGTGTAGCATTCATGCAGGAAGTGTAGCAGGCATGCAGGGTGTATAGCAGACATGCAGGGAGTGTAGCAGGCATGCAGGGAGTATAGCAGACATGCAGGGAGTGTAGCAGGCATGCAGGGAGTATAGCAGACATGCAGGGAGTGTAGCAGGCATGCAGCGAGTGTAGCAGGCATGCAGGGAGTGTAGCAGGCATGCAGGGAGTGTAGCAGGCATGCAGGGAGTGTAGCATTCATGCAGGGAGTATAGCATTCATGCAGGGAGTGTAGCATTTATGCAGGGAGTGTAGCATTTATGCAGGGAGTGTAGCATTTATGCAGGGAGTGTAGCAGGCATGCAGGGAGTGTAGCAGGCATGCAGGGAGTATAGCAGGCATGCAGGGAGTGTACCATTCATGCAGGAAGTGTAGCAGGCATGCAGGGAGTGTAGCAGGCATGTAGGGAGTGTAGCAGGCATGCAGGGAGTATAGCAGGCATGCAGGGAGTGTACCATTCATGCAGGGAGTGTAGCAGGCATGCAGGGAGTGTAGCAGGCATGCAGGGAGTATAGCAGGCATGCAGGGAGTGTACCAGGCATGCAGGGAGTGTAGCAGGCATGCAGGAAGTGTACCATTCATGCAGTGAGTGTGGCATTAAAAGAAAAAGGCCAGTAACCCCAGAAAAGAACTTGCCACCTGCAGTGTTAATGGAAGGGGATTCCCCTTCCAAACAATAGCATACTATACTCTATCCTTTCCCCTCCTCCCATCCTCCACACATCAACAACTCTTCAATAAATGTAAGTGACATGTTATTGTACTATATTTACATGTGTATTTATTTATTGTTCATTAAATTGTGTATTATTTAATGTCAAAAACTTCTAAAAAATATTTTATTTTACTACTTTTGAAAGTCTTGGACGGATTAATTTTATTTCCATTATTTCTTATGGGGAAAATTGATTCGGTTAACGATTGTTTCGGTTAAAGATATGCCCTCTCTGACGGATTAATATCGTTAACCGAGGTATGACTGTAATTGAAGCAGACCTTGTAAAAGCCCACAAAACAGACCAGGGGCTGTTGGAGACTAAACCTTCCAGAGAAAAATTGCAAAAATCAAAGTTTAACCACCACTGAGGTATATTTCAGGCCATCTTCTGTCTGACACCGATTAAGTCTTTCCATGTCACTATTATGTGAGGTATGTTAGAGGTATCGGGAAGATGGAGGGAATATTTTGAGGAGTTGTTAAATGTTGATGAAGACAGGGAAGTTGTGATTTTATGTATAGGGCAAGGAGGAATAACATCTTGTAGGAGTGTGGAAGAGCCTGTTGTGAGTGTGGGGGAAGTTCGTGAGGCAGTGGGTAGAAAGAAAGGGGGTAAGGCAGCTGGGATTGATGGGATAAAGGTAGAAATGTTAAAAGTTGGTGGAGATATAGTTTTGGAGTGGTTGGTGCTATTATTTAATACATGTATGGAAGAGGGTAAGGTACCTAGGGACTGGCAGAGAGCGTGTATTGTTCTTTTGTATAAAGGCAAAGGGGCCAAAAGAGAGTGCAAAAATTATAGGGGAATAAGTCTGTTGAGTATACCAGGTAAAGTGTATAGTAGAGTTATTATTGAAAGAATTAAGAGTAAGATGGAGAGCAGAATAGCAGAGGAACAAGGTGGCTTTAGGAAAGGTAGGGGGTGTGTAGACCAAGTGTTTGCAGTAAAACATATAGGTGAACAGTATTTGGATAAGGGTAAAGAGGTTTTTGTGGCATTTATGGATTTGGAAAAGGTGTATGATAGGGTGGATAGGGGGGCAATGTGGCAGATGTTGCAGGTGTATGGAATAGGAGGTAGGTTACTGAAAGCAGTGAAGAGCTTTTATGAGGATAGTGAGGCTCAGGTTAGAGTGTGTAGGAGAGAGGGAGATTATTTCTCGGTAAAAGTAGTCCTTAGACAAGGATGTGTGATGTCACCGTGGTTGTTCAATATATTTATAGATGGGGTTGTAAGAGAAGTGAATTCGAGGGTCTTGGCAAGAGGTGTGGGGTTAAAAGACAAAGAATCAAATACAAATACAGTTGCTTTTTGCTGATGACACTGTGCTTTTGGGAGATTCTGAAGAGAAGTTGCAGAGGTTGGTGGATGAATTTGGTAAGGTATGTAAAAGAAGAAAATTGAAAGTGAACATAGGAAAGAGTAAGGTGATGAGGATAACAAAAAGATTAGGTGACGAAAGATTGGATATCAGATTGGAGGGAGAGAGTATGGAGGAGGTGAATGTATTCAGATATTTGGGAGTGGACATGTCAGCAGATGGGTCTATGAAGGATGAGGTGAATCATAGAATTGATGAGGGGAAAAGGGTGAGTGATGCGCTTCGGAGTCTGTGGAGACAAAGAACTTTGTCCATGGAAGTAAAGAGGGGAATGTATGAGAGTATAGTTATACCAACACTCTCATATGGGTGTGAAGCATGGGTGATGAATGTCGCAACGAGGAGAAGGCTGGAAGCAGTGGAGATGTCATGTCTGAGGTCAATGTGTGGTGTGAATATAATGCAGAGAATTCGTAGTTTGGAAATTAGGAGGAGGTGCGGGATTACCAAAACTATTATCCAGAGGGCTGAGGAGGGGTTGTTGAGGTGGTTCGGGCATGTAGAGAGAATGGAACGAAACAGAATAACCTCGAGAGTGTATAAATCTGTAGTGGAGGGAAGGTGGGGTAGGGGTCGGCCTAGGAAAGTTTGGTGGGAGGGGGTAAAAGAGGTTTTGTGTGCGAGGGGCTTCGATTTCCAGCAAGCATGCGTGTGCGTATTTGATAGGAGTGAATGGAGACAAATGGTTTTTAATACTTGACGTGCTGTTGGAGTGTGAGCAAAGTAATATTTATGAAGGGGTTCAGGGAAACCGGCATGCCGGACTTGAGTCCTGGAGATGGGAAGTAGTGTCTGCACTCTGAAGGAGGGGTGTTAACCCTTTGGGGGTCGACAGGCCTTCTGAGGAAAGTGTTCCTGGGGTCGAAAAATATTCGGAAAAAAAAAATATATTTTTTCTTATGAAATGATAGTTTTTTTTTCTGAATCTAAATAGCTAAACAAAAAATGTTTGTGATCAATACTTACGGAGATACGGAGGCTTCAAGTTGACCTAAAATGATCCGGTGACAGCAATATCGGCGACTTTCAGTTGGCCGTTAATTTTTTTTTTTTTTTTTTTTTTTTTTAAGTTATTTTCTTATGAAATTTAATTTTTTTTTTCAATATAAGTGCTGTTTTTCAAATATTTACTCGCTATTTCTTTTAACATAATGCCACAAAGTTTGTTATCACTAGTTTGTTTACAAAACATATTTACAACAATGTACAATTATGTTTATAACTATTGTTCAATCATATATATACACATATTGAGTCACTGCAGATGTTTCTAGAAGTTCTGCAGCCTGTGGAAGTCTCTGAAACATGGTTCCATGCACAATGGTGTTTCACATTCCACACACATAAAACGAGTGTCTTTGCGTTGCTGTGGGCGTCTTTTTGTATTTGCACAGACATAACACCTCTTCTGAGCCTTTTTCTTGCAAGCAGTAGCAGGCAGTTTTGTTAGGAAGTGTTCACCACCAGGCCTCAGACGAGAGGGTAGTTGTTGGTAATTTCGTGGGCGGTTTTCTATTGCAGGTGGTGTTTCTTGGTACAGTGGTCCCCCGGTTAACGTTCAAAATTCATTACAGAAGCCTGCTCAAGTGCCATTACCGAACGAATTTACTTCCTTAAGAAATAATGACATGTAGGTTAATCTATTCCAGACCCTCAAAAATGCACTTCCACAAGCCCTTACAATATTATACTTACATACTTGTACGATTTCCGGGGTGAACGTTAGCCGGGGGACCACTGTACTTGGTGATTATTTGCCTGATAACAGACAAACAAAATTCGCTATATGGTGGTTTGTTTCTGGTCTTCAACTTATAAACATTATAAGCATTGAGCATGGAAATGTCCAGAATGTGAAAAAAGAGTTTTATGTGCCACTTATAACTCTTTCTAACACAATCAGCAAACCCAATCTGCATGTCACATTTGTCCACTGAACGCATATTGAGAGTGTAGTCCATCACAGCTGCAGGTTTTAGAATGGTCGTCTGCCAGGAGCTATGACTCGACCCCTGCAACCACAAATAGGTGAGTACATCTGTCAAGTTCACTCGCAAAAAATCACTGAGGGAGGGGCTTGTGTACCAGTTATATATAATATATGCCCCTTGTTAAGATATGGTTCCATCATTGTTCTAACCACATCACCAGAGATACCCAGTAACTTCCTGGTATCTTTCAATGTATTACTTCCAGTGTACACAATAATATCCAATACAAGACCACTGTAGCAATCACAAAGCACAAACAACTTTATACCAAAGCGTTTCCTCTTGCTTGGTATATACTGCTTGAATGACAGTCTACCTTTGAACAGAATCAGTGACTCGTCAATAAGAAGCTTCCTGAAGGGATAAAAATACATATTGAACTTCTCTTTCAGATAAAGAAACACATTCCTAATCTTATATAACCTGTCGGTTCTGTCAGGCCTGGTTTTGTCCGAAAAATGCAACATGCGTAGAAGTAGCATAAATCGATTCACTGGTATAATATCACTGAAAGCTGGTGTTGCAATCAATCTGTCTGTTGACCAATATGATTTGATACGGTGTTTATAGACATGCGGCATAAGCATTATTGTTCCAAAGAAAAGATACATCTCTGCCACAGTTGTCTCCTTCCACTGGTGTAGACGTGATTTTGGTGAAAGAATCGTGTTTGCCATTGTGTAATCGAAGTATCTGTTGCT
Source organism: Cherax destructor (assembly GCA_009830355.1). Classification (NCBI taxonomy): domain Eukaryota; kingdom Metazoa; phylum Arthropoda; class Malacostraca; order Decapoda; family Parastacidae; genus Cherax; species Cherax destructor. The sequence continues at coordinate 3,081 of WNWK01025473.1, read as the reverse complement.
TTCTCTGATAATAATGTCTATCAGGGGTTCGTCAAAGAATAACTGGAAACATTCCAGTTCAGTGGCATTGTTTCCAAGTGGACAAGATGGGCGTAATCCACTGTGACTTTCATCAAACTGATGGGGATTGGGAATAAAATTTGCAGCTTCCTGCCAATCCCAGGTGCGGTCTGCTGGTGGGTACTGGATATTTACAGGTGGTTGTGGGGGTTGTGGAAGTGGAGGTTGTAGTTGTGGGGGTTGGTGGGTGGGTGAGGGTTGCCTTTGTTGTAACTGAGCTGAGTCAGCGGCGTGGGTGCCAGCATGGTCCACTGCTGGTGCCTCGCTCGCCGCACCACCACCACCACTACTAGTTGCATGCACATTTCTCATACCAATTGCAACGCTATCATCATCATTTTCACTATCACTTCCTGTTGTACGCCCACGGGATGTACTCCGAGATGTACTCCTAACCCTTGGAAGAGCATATGGCACACTACCAGAGCGCATATACCGTCGTATATACTGACGCTTCACTGGTGAATATTCCTCTTCACTCGTGCTACTGGAACTATTTCGAAGGGCTTGGAGTTCATAGTCACTATCAGTATCATCACCATTGCTCACATCTGAGTCTGGGACATTAGAAAATAGGAGTTTCCGCCTTCATTCTGATACAACTGGCCGTGAACAAGACGCCACAGCACCAGAGGTGGACGGCTGTGGGTCGTCTGGGTTTTCCTCACTTATACCGGTATTATGGTCACTAGTTTTGGTCACAACCGCCTCAAAACCTTGAAAGTCACCTTCACTAACACCCCCATCACTGTTAGAACTGTCACTGATGAATAAAAGTGTCCCAATTCGCCGAGGAGTAAGGTGTTTCTTGCTGCGAGGCATGGTGGAGAAGGTGTACTGAAATGGTGTTCCCACAATGCACCACTGGGTGCCCGATTTTTTTTCCTACTGCGCACACTGACCGCGCAGACCCATTCTCTCATCCCTAGGCCTACCAGCTGTTTCGTGCTTAATTTGAAGCTGCTAGAATTTACGCGTACTAGTACGGCACCAACCCCTGCTCGTAAAACGTACTAGTACGGCACCGACCCCGACAGGGTTAATGTTGCAGTTTTATAACTGTAGTGTAAAGCACCCCTCTGGCAAGACAGTGATTGAGTGAATGATGATGAAAGTTTTTCTTTTTCGGGCCACCCTGCCTTGGTGGGAATCGGCCGATGTGTTAATAATAATAAAAAAAATATATTGTCTTTTTGTCTGTCAGCTTATACTAAGAAACAATCAGTTAAAGCTGTGAAACCCCAAAATTTATATTTTAATCCTAGGACAATGTTTTGCACTAAATGGGGCAGGATTTTTTGTTTATTCTGTGTACACCCACCCTACAGAGTCATTATTTCATGTCTAGGCCATAATTTGCCACTCACAGCATATTTGAGTACTCTTATCATTTACACATCAATCTGTGTAAGTAAGACAGGGCCTCACTTATGTAGATCTACTTGAGAGACGGTGAAAGGATTGATAAGTTAAGTTGAAGCCATCTGACATGAATTACAGTTTACCATGTTCTCTGTTAACATTCTAAGATTAGTAGGTTGTGTTCTCTCTTTGTTTTTTAAGAAGAGTGGGCTTTGTTTAATAAGTTATATACAGGAAATACTTCCACAGCTCTATACGATTAAGCTGAAACTTCAAGAACTAAGATTTTGTAATTAATTGCAGATGTTTTGCCTGTTGCACCATTACCTCCACCAATACTCCCACCACCTTCCCCACAACAGCCGGAGAAAAAGGACAAGCAAATCCAGAAGTTTGACCTGGAGGAGCTTATGATCCAGTTCAATTTTATTGTCAAAACTCATGATATGCCTGGTAAATTAATCTGTCTTTTGTTTTCTCCTTTTGTATATGTAGACTTTTAGTGAAGTGTTCTATTTTCTTTAGACATGATAAATTAATTTTATGTTAATCATTCTTTCAGATTTGTACTTTTTAGTAACGATCATGCCAAACAGTTATAATTGTTTTAAGTGAGTGCACAAACTCTGTCAATGAGGGACACAGTGAGAAGTTTAAATGCAGATTGCAAAGTCACATTAATTTAAACTTTTGTTTCTAACAGGGTTAGAGCTAAGGAAGGAGTAGCAATAATGTTGAAGTTTAAGTTATGGCAAGAAAAGAAGGAAAAGTGGATTATAGTGAGTGTTTATGCACCTGGAGAAGAGAGAGGTGTAGAGGAGAGAGAGAGAGAGATTTTGGGAAATGTTGAGTGAGTGCATGTGGAGTTTTGAACCAAGTGAGAGAGTACTTGTGGTTGGGGATCTCAATAGTAAAGTGGGTAAAAATGTTGTAGAGGGAGTAGTAGGTAAATTTGGGGTGCCAGGGGTAAATGAAAATGGGGAGCCATTAATTGAACTATGTGTTGAAAGAGGTTTGGTAATAAGTAATACAAATTTTATGAAAAAGAGGACAAATAAGTATACAAGATATGATATAGCACATAATGAAAGTAGTATGTTAGATTATGTATTGGTGGGTAAATGGTTGATGGGTAGGCTTCAGGATGTACATGTTTATAAAGGGGCAATGGATCTGTCTGATCATTATCTAGTTGTAGCTACAGTTAAAGTGGTAGATGGGACAAAAGGAAAATGGCAACAGTAAGTAAGAGGTGGGTGAAAGTTTATAAACTAAGGGAGGAGGAAGTTAGGGTGAGATATAAGCAACTATTGGCAGAAAGGTGATCTAGTGCATGTATGGGTAGTGGGGGGGTTGAAGAGGCATGGGATAGTTCTAAAAATGCAGTATTAGAATGTGGGGCAGAAGTTTATGGCTATAGGAGGGTGGGTGCAGGAGGAAAGAGGGGTGTTTGGTGGAATGATGAGGTAAAGGGTGTGATTAAAGAGAAAAAGGTAGCTTGTGAGAGGTTTTTTACAAAGCAGAAGTGATAGAAGAAGGGCAGAGTATATGTAGAATAAAAGAAAGGTGAAGAGAGTGGTGAAAGTGCAAAAGGAGAGCAAATAATGCTGAGAATAAAAGGCCCCAGAATCTGAAACTCATTACCAGGAAATGCTAAAA
>WNWK01025472.1:0-28508 GCA_009830355.1 Cherax destructor | reverse complement strand
AAGGTCAGATGCAGGCCCCTTCCTTAAGTGAATGTAACCTGACCTGTACAAATTTCCCTTTAAAGGGGGAAATGACCTGACCGGGTGGTCGGCGGGACAATTATTAGTTTTCGGTTGGGGGGAATTGGTCCTGACTAGGTTGTGCTACTAGGTCAGATGCAGTGCTCCTTCCTTAAGTGAATGTAACCTGACCTGGCTGGGCCCGGGGCATTGGCTTCCCGTTGGAAAATTTGGACCGCCTCCCCATGGGCCAGTAGGCCTGCTGCAGTGTTCCTTCCTTCTTATGTTCTTATGTTCTTATGTATAACTATGAATTAACTATGTATAACTATGTATAACTATGTATAACTATGACAACTATGTATAACTATGATTATGTATAATTATGGAGCAACTTGCAGAGTGAACACACCAAATTCAAAATATAGGTCTTAGCCCTATGGTCACTGTCTTGAACACTGTGTTTAATTGTCCACTTACTAAGGAATATGTGTGATTTGTCAAGATATTAATGAAAAATAAGATAGTATATAGCAAATTTCCTAAATCTGCTTGCAACAGATAAGTCAACTGTAGATATAAATCCAGATGTACTCCTGTAAATCCTTTTGGGCCTTTTGTGTATCCATATGCTCTTTCACTACCCCCCACCGGACGGATATGGGGGGCACAATCAACCCAGCTGCTTCGGCGGAAAATACTCTCTCTCTTTTCCTCTCTCTCTCCCCCCCCCCCCCCCCCCCCCCCCCCCCCCCCCCCCCCCCATTTTAATAATTGTTCGTTTTTAATGTGTTTATGGTTTTTTTTTGAACGATCTTTTCCGCTATCAAAATTTATTACCTTCCTCCTATGCCTAAAGGTTACATATTTTGCTTAAATTTAAGTATTGAACCTTCAATAGCAAAATTTCGCAGTCGGGGAAAACGGGACTGGGGAGGGGGAAAAAAAAAAAGATACGCCCTCGTGGCTGGATTCGTTGGAAATCAAACGTTTATTCGTGCAGCGCTAATACAGGTATATTCTATTCTATATCTGATGCCTTCAAAATAAAGACCAGGTCCAGTCTCGCCGGTTCATCTGTCATACTGACATTGTACAATACTGAAAGGTTGATGGAGGCACATGTATAACACCTGGTGTAGTGATGGTCGAAACGTTTCCTGTACATGAGGCTTCTTCAGTCGGATACAGATGAATATAACACTGGGTCTAGTGGAGGTGGAGAGGTCGCTTTGAGGTGATTAGTCACTCAGCCTAGACAGGTGGTCAGTGTTTTCTGTGTGCCCATGACGTGTTGACACCTTCACCACCTCCACAGGTAGTCCTTCATATGTTTAGTCCCTAATGGGGGGGGGGGGGGGGGGGGGGGGGGGGGGGGGGGGGGGGGGGGGGGGGGGGGGGGGGGGGGGGGGGGGGGGGGCCCCCCCCCCCCCCCCCCCCCCCCCCCCCCCCCCCCCCCCCCCCCCCCCCCCCCCCCCCCCCCCCCCCCCCCCCCCCCCCCCCCCCCCAGGCTGTTGACGTAATTTTTCGTGCACAGGTGGGGACCCATAGCCTCGAGAGGTAAACACAGACTTTAAGGAAAGATATTCGGATTTCTACTTGAGGCCGTTTGTATATTCCCTATCACCCCATCTTTTATGAATGTGTACACACACTCACACACACACACACACACACACACACACTTATTCATTTACTCTCACATTCGGAGGCGACAAGAACCTCTCATAACATACATTTTTTCCACGTTTCGGTGAAACACTCACCATCATCAGGACTTGTGAAGAGCCACAATTTTTGCACATATGTATATGTATACTTTAATATAATTTATGCTTTATGTATATTCTATTATTCGTTTAAACTGTCTTAATATCTACATCATTTCGCTGTTCCAAAGTTACATTTTCCCCTCCTCGTTCCACTGACCTGTGACCTTCGACCTGACCTGAGAATGTTTGAGGCCTCGTATTCATAGTCATGGCTGTGCTGGTGTCATGATATATGCATTAAACTTTAATAGGCTGCCACAACACATCTCTCCCCCTCCAAAACATGTTACGTGGAAGTTGATGTTGTAATGAGGTAGCAAGGGTGTGTTGCGCTCCTCTCTCTCTCTCTCTCTCTCTCTCTCCCCCTCTACCCCCTCCCCCCATGTTAATAATTGTTCGTTTTTAATGTGTTTATGGTCATTTATTTTTGAACGATCTTTGCCGCTATCAAGAATTTATTACGCTATGCCATGCCTATGCCTAAAGTTACATATTTTGCTTAAATTTAAGTATTGAACCTTCAATAGCAAAATTTCGCAGTCGGGAAGACGGGACTGGTGTCAGGGTAAAAAAAAAAAAAAAGATACGCCCTCGTGGCTGGATTCGTTGGAAATCAAACGTTTATTCGTGCAGCGCTAATACAGGTATATTCTATTCTATATCTGATGCCTTCAAAATAAAGACCAGGTCCAGTCTCGCCGGTTCATCTGTCATACTGACATTGTACAATACTGAAAGGTTGATGGAGGCACATGTATAACACCTGCGTGTAGTGATGGTCGAAACGTTTCCCTGTACATGAGGCTTCTTCAGTCGGATACAGATGAATATAACACTGGGTCTAGTGGAGGTGGAGAGGTCGCTTTGAGGTGATTAGTCACTCAGCCTAGACAGGTGGTCAGTGTTTTCTGTGGTGCCCATGACGTGTTGACACCTTCACCACCTCCACAGGTAGTCCTTCATATGTTTAGTCCCCTAATGTGGTTTCTCTTCTCTTGGTGTAGTCTTCGTGGTTGAAGCCTCCCATGATTAGTTTTGACTAGGTGGGTTTCCTTTACCCACGGGAATGTAAACACCTACTCGCGCCCGTGTGCGTGCCAGTGGCTGTTTACGTGGGTACGTACTTCCCTAGTTGTGACTGCGGGGGGGAAGAGTTTTGGCTTATGGCCCGCATCTATTTGGCTTTCAAACGCTCACTCTTCCTTGTTTTTTTGACCCAGTCATACCTACTCTTAAAACTGTGAATACTCTTTTTCCAGCAGTTACTCATCCATTTCGCTCCTTTTCCTAATCCCTCTCAGATCTTAAAAATGGGATCCGTAGATGGTTTCGTGAGTTATTGCCCCCCGCGACCCGGTCCCAGACCAGGTCTTCTCCACCAGGCTGTTGACGTAATCTTTCGTGCACAGGTGGGGACCCATAGCCTCGGAGAGGTAAACACAGACTTTAAGGAAAGATATTCGGATTTCTACTTGAGGCCGTTTGTATATTCCCTATCACCCCATCTTTTATGAATGTGTACACACACTCACACACACACACACACACACACACACACACTTATTCATTTACTCTCACATTCGGAGGCGACAAGAACCTCTCATAACATACATTTTTTCCACGTTTCGGTGAAACACTCACCATCATCAGGACTTGTGAAGAGCCACAATTTTTGCACATATGTATATGTATACTTTAATATAATTTATGTTTTATGTATATTCTATTATTCGTTTAAACTGTCTTAATATCTACATCATTTCGCTGTTCCAAAGTTACATTTTCCCCTCCTCGTTCCACTGACCTGTGACCTTCGACCTGACCTGAGAATGTTTGAGGCCTCGTATTCATAGTCATGGCTGTGCTGGTGTCATGATATATGCATTAAACTTTAATAGGCTGCCACAACACATCTCTCCCCCCCCCCTCGCAAAACATGTTACGTGGAAGTTGATGTTGTAATGAGGTAGCAAGGGTTGTGTTGCGCTCTCTCTCTCTCTCTCTCTCTCTCTCTCTCTCTCTCTCTCTCTCTCTCTCTCTCTCTCTCTCACTCTCCAATTTCACGGCTTGTCAGTACTTGCCTCAGCACGTGTGAGTGAGGGGTGTGTGTGGGAAGCATCAGCTGAGGTAACAACAACAACATTATTTTTCTCTCCCCTGACCCACTGCAACACTCGCCTCAGTTTAGAAAAATCTAACTTGGCTTCTTCAAGCACCGTAGATCTACGTTGCGAACCTTAGGCCCTTAGGTGCTTCCCGCTAATTAACATCCTTTCGCATATACAGGGGGCGGTATAAGTATACCCCGTCATGGATATACCTGTAGTCCATGGTATCTCCCTGTGCTCACTCACCCTCCTAGCCACACCCAAATGCTGCTTTACATCATCCAACGTCATCCATTGAGCCAAACTAATTTAAACCAGAATTTTTTTGTTTACTACATTGTTGTATTTTCATTAATGGTCTCGGGCCATTTTCCATTCATTTGGTCTCATTAATATTGTGTTCAATGAGATATTTTTTTACAATTATTGGAATTATTCATTCACTTCAGTGAGTTCTCGTCACAGACTTCAAATATTTTACGCCCAATGAATATGTAAATGAGTAATCCATGGCAGACTCAATTATTGAGATGATTTCCCTTTATTTGAAGAATAAAAGGTCACAGCCGTGGCTGGAATAGCACCATGGCTGGAACAAGTCACAATTAAAGGTTACTTAAACCACGGAAAGGGTGGGGTTTGAATTCATAGCGAGTCTTTAAACTCCAGGTTAGTACATGTGGATTATTCTGATTGTCATTTCATATTTCAGTTCTGTTTATTTGTTCAGTTCTGCTTTCAGCACGACGACCTATCTTTACCAGCCAGTAGCGTTGGCGATACTGGCGTTGTTTACCAGCCTGTACCGTTGACGATACTGGCGTTGTTTACCAGCCTGTAACGTTGACGATACTGGCGTTGTTTACCAGCCTGTAGCGTTGACGATACTGGCGTTGTTTACCAGCCTGTACCGTTGACGATACTGGCGTTGTTTACCAGCCTGTACCGTTGACGATACTGGCGTGATTTACCAGCCTGTACCGTTGACGATACTGGCGTTGTTTACCAGCCAGTAACGTTGGCGATACTGGCGTTATGTTAAGTAAAAGGACACAAATGCAACTAATGTGACATTTTATTGTGGCAACGTTTCGCTCTCCAGGAGCTTTCTCAAGCCGTTACTGGCGTTGTTTACCAGCCTGTACCGTTGACGATACTGGCGTTGTTTACCAGCCTGTAGCGTTGACGATACTGGCGTTGTTTACCAGCCTGTAGCGTTGACGATACTGGCGTTGTTTACCAGCCTGTACCGTTGACGATACTTCACTGGCGTTGACTAAAAGTCTGTAACGTTGCCAGTAGTTTATACATATATGCTGTCTATGTACGCCTGACAGTAAATAGGTACCTGGATATTTGTTGAATGTTGTGCGTCACTTGGTGAGCAAGAAGAGACCTATAGACAAGCATAATAGCTGCTGCTCCTGTTTATCTACCAGTAAATAGGTACTTGGGTGTTAGTACACTGTTGTAGGTCGCATCCTGGAGAAGGAAGAAGGGGATTGGCAGCATACCATAGTGTTAAGCTTTGAAATAAGCCGAGGTAGGAAACAGCTTTAAACTTAACCTAATAAGCTGCGAAAGGATACCAGCTCTTACCCCGTAAATGAGATGCTGTGAGCTAACCAATCTTAGCCTGTAAAGTGAACTTCGTAAACAAACTAGCAGTAAGTGAACAAATGTTCATCACGAACACATTTTTCGTTCGATTCCCACTGATGTATTTACGCCTCCAGTCGTGTAAGTAAATTTGTCGCATTCACAAACAAAAAAAAATTAATCGAACACAACCTACTACAAATGTGGTAAACAATATTAAAAAAGTCCGGGGCCTCGTGGAGGGACTTGTGAATAGCGTTCAGTGGGGACGATGGGGGGCGACGACCCCCACCCTGACGTTTAGAGTGTGTAGCTTTTAGCTTTCTTGTGCTTGTATAGACGGTCATTCACCCGAAGCCACAGCTTCCAGGCTGATGGAGTTTACAAATTCGCGTTAGCTCTAATTATTATACACACACACACACACACACACACACACACACACACACACACATATATATATATATATATATATATATATATATATATATATATATATATATATATATATATATATATATATATATATATATATATACAGCGTTTAATGGGTATGAGTGTTCAACTTTTTGTGCCGTTGTGTTATTCAACTATAATTTCGCCCTCGTTTGAGTCTGAGACTATGAGGCTATGCCTGCAAGGGTCAGAGGTCAGTACTCTGACGTGAGTGTGTGTGTGTGTGTGTCTGTGTTCGCTGCAGAGTGATCGCTACTGGGCAAGTCATTGATAACTTTTCCAGATGGTGCTGGTGTGTATCCACCTGTACGTGGGTACACAGTGCTTCCTAAATGTATGTATGTGAGCACACAGTCCTACCCTCGTATAGTAAGTAGTCGGGATCTGTTTATGCTTTTAATTCTCATGTGAAGGCACATCTCTATTCAAGAGCATACGATCCTGGCGATCATATAAACCCTGGTTTTTTGTTAACGTTGTTCATTTTTTGTTATCGTTGTTAATTCTTTTTGTTATCGTTCTTTCGTTTTTGTTATGGTTGTGTTTATGGGTTGGTATTCGCGTTCTTGTGAACTTAGCAGAACGGTTGCTCAAGAACTGCAAAACACCAAATTATTATTTATTATATACCCACTTATGGAGCATCACACCTGGACCAGGTACATAAATATACAACACTGAGAACAAGTAGAGAAGGATCGCGCTAATTAAGTACGCTCCCAAATTTATTTTAAAAAACTATTTCAAAACGTACTTGAGGTAATAAACTTCACGGTTCTATTAAGTTTCTGTAGTGTCCTGGTAAAAATATTTTCTCATTCATTCCGGCGGGTGTTTCTCATTGTGTAGTGCTAGTCAGGTGTAACTGCTAGTTTAAAGTTTTTTTGTGTACTTTTGTGTAGTGGTTGTGATTTATTAATTTTTTACATTTTGAGTCTGTGGGTGTCTTAAGAGAGGCTTGGCTTGGATAATTAGGTTTCTTTATGCTTCTCCAGACGCCATAAGGGAGAAATTAACCTACTTGCGTGTGTGTGTTTCTTTGTGTATTATTGAATGATCTTTTTTGTCCCAGTCCTCACTCAGGTGTGTGGGCCTTTACTCCTCCATCGTTGAACATTAGCAGTCAGGTGTGTAACAGGTGTTTTTTGTCCCCACAGACGTACAACATCGACGCGCAGATTGGGGACTCGTCAGCCTGCGCGACGGCGCTGCTCTGCGGCGTGAAGGCCAACGTCAACACCCTGGGACTGGACCACAGGGGCAAGTTTGAAGACTGTATGTCTTCCTACACCGCCGGTGTTACCTCTATCATTGACTGGGCCCAGAAACACGGTGAGTCTCTCGCACACATCACGTCTCTCACCTCACACGTCTCTCACTGGTTACTGTAGTTGATGCATTTACGACAGCAAAAACGTAACTTTTTGATTGCGCGTTCAAGCGTGCTGGAAAGTTCACCATTTACTTCGTGCATTTCTGTCTCTTGTAACATAATACTTCATTTACATCCTCTGAAACACCATCTTCCGTCAGCCGATCCTCTTAGCAGCCGTCATGTTTCTCCTAGTCGTGCCTTGCCACTTACACTCGCTTTAATGGAATTGGATGGCTTTTAATAAGCTCATTGAGGTCATTGTGAGGATTTGTTTACGTGTGTTGACTTCGCTGATTTGGTGAATTGTTGTATGTTTCATTATAGCTTATTATATCAATAAAATAGTCAGTGGAATACAAAAGAAGATGCTTGTGGGTTTATTGCTTCCAGTCGAAAATTATTAATATAAAGATGATTGTAATAAAGTAATACCGTTTATTAGGTTTCGCTTAACAAGACTTTGTCAAGTATTTTGTATAGCGGTTAATAAAAAAGACTAATATAAATACAAGGGTCTTGGTTACGAGGGTCTGTGTACCACCAAGAGACCAGGTCTAACTAAACACATGTTGATCACTTGTATAATGATTTTTGTGAAAAGTGTTGATTCGTGAAAAAAAATGTTGATTTATGAAGGATAGATTTTTTAGAAGCTAAATCATATCGTAGCAGAAGAGCTTATTGATGAGGACGCTGCTGGGGACGCTGCTGGGAATGCTGTTGGGGACGAACGCTGTTGGAGAGACAGCTGGGGACGCTGCTAAGAATAGTGAAGATTTAGCCCCAAAGACGTCTAGGAGGACATCCTCGGGTGGCAAGGGACGCTCTCACGACAATAACACAAAACCTATCAGCACCTGTCAGGGAGGAGACAAATGGATAGCATTGAGGGAGGAAGCTCATGAGATGTTGTCCTCCCCCGTTGTGCTGAAGGCTAGTGTCCCCCCCTGTGGTGCTGAAGGTTAGTGTCCCCCCCTGTGGTGCTGAAGGCTTGTGTCCCCCCCTGTGGTGTTGAAGGTTTGTGTCCCCCCTGTGGTGCTGAAGGCTAGTGTCTTCCCCTGTGGTGTTGAAGGCTTGTGTCCCCCTCCCTGTGGTGCTGAAGGTTCGTGTTTGTTCCCCTGTGGTGCTGAAGGCTTGTGTTCCCCCTGTGGTGCTGAAGGCTTGTGTTCCCCCTGTGGTGCTGAAGGTTTGTGTCGCCCCCTGTGGTGCTTAAGGATGCAGAAGACTAAGACTTTATTAGCCCAGTATAACCCAAGAAAGCCTGTCAAATAAGTTTATTTCCATTAGCGTTATTCGATCTTCTGCAAGCTCCTACGTACCTATTTTCTGCTAGGCGAGCGCCCTTGTGCCTATTTTTTTTGCTAGGGGACGCTTATTCGCTCATGAGAAGGCAGTGACAACCACCTTCAACATTCTAACTCCAGTGTTATTGTCTTCTAGTTTCTTATTGTGGCATTTGTTAGATGGTGCCTCGAGTACACCACCTTGCTAGGTTTGTGTATAATATTTATATACATATATTTATATATGTTACGAAAAGGCAAAACTGGTCAATTAGCAAGAACTCATTTAAAATTAAGTCCTTTCTAAAAATTTCTCTTATACGTTTAAAAATATATTTTTTTCATTTATGTTACTGTAAAAACTAATAATTTTGTACCAAAATAACCTTAGAAAACTTACCTAACTTTATTATAAGAAGCTTAATTTAATTTAACCTAATCCAACTAAATATATTTTAGATAAGGTTACAATAATTAAATAAACAAACACAATGAAATATATTTTTTTCGTTAGGTTCAGAATTATTTTTCCGAAATTATTGCATACATAAATTTTCGCTTGCCTTATTCGGCAAGAAGAGCGTTGCTATTTAAGCCAAAATAGCAAGTTTTACCTATTCGGCACGATATATATATGGTGTGAGACTTGGTTATAAAATACTACATTTGTGGTGTCCCATGTCGACTTCCCTAGTACATAAATATACCTAACTGAATGACACTAATTAACCCGTTATGGTGTAGTTGGGTTGGTAAGTTCAGGTCTGTGTTGCCTCGGTCTGTGTTGCCTCAGGTCTGTGTTGCCTCAGGTCTTGTCCTGCCAGTTTCCTGACCTGCGGAATAATTTTTGGTTGCAAGTGTTTTTTTTTTTCCACCTTCCATATTTTATCTTCATCTTGGGTTTAAGGGGCTTCAGAGTATATATATATCAACTTGTCAAGATGGTGCGTCTTCACGCACTAGTGTAAGGAATCATGGTCCAGCGAGTACTGCAGGTTCCTTGCACTGCCCTGGATGTTATTGTCTGGGGTGGAGCCCTGGATGTTATTGTCTGGGGTGGAGCCCTGGATGTTATGGTCTGGGGTGGAGCCCTGGTCACCGCTACCGTCAGTGAGGTTTGCAAAAATTGATTCTCGGGGCTCATTTCGAGTCTTCTCGCGATGTAAGCGTCTTTATCCTCTTGGAAAAGTGGAATTTTCTACTTTGATTAATGGCTTTTGATCAATGCCTTATTTTAAATCTGCTTTTCTTAGGCGTTGGTGGGTGGGCGGGTGAGAGTGGTAGAGGTGGGTGTGCTTATATAGTGTCGTGTTCTCCTTGTCAGGACCTTCTCCCTGCTGAGTTTGGGTGCGAGGCAGTCAGGAGGCAGCTGTGAAGCAACCAAACTTCTCCAACGAACACTGTCAAGCGACCATAACTTTGGGGAACAATTGCTCCGGGTGTGCGCGCGTGTGTACCCCTCCATCTGTTCTCATTTCCTTTGCAATTAATATCATATTAACGAATGTGAGCCAAGATGGAATATTTACAAGTTAATCTGAAGTTTCTTAAGCCTTGTATAATGTGTTCAGAGTTTCGTGTAGCGGGTTTGTCTCGCTAGTAAGTTTATTCAGGTATACATAAATACAGTTACATAGATTATCATACATAGCAGCATATGTGTAGAGAACCTAGGATAACCTAAGGTGCTGATTCACCAGGATTCATTGTCATCGTAAGCTCTGTATGGTTAGAAACCTCGCGAGCGTAATAATATATTGTAGACTGTATACTATCAGTCAAGTATACTTTAATTCCTTTAATAGAGAACAAATTAAACTACCCATATTTAGACTGAGAGACTTGGCATATACACTCTTCCTGAGAGATATATTTTAGATTCTTGAAGACTATGGTACTCATCACCTACTTCACCTACCTCATCTTTTGTATATACTTGTACTGTCTTCATATTGTCCTTGAATTACATTGATAAAGCCAATAGATGGCGAAACGTCTACAAATTAGAGATATGCAGATGTTGCACGTGTCTAATTCATCTAGTCGGTATTCTATATCATTTATATGCATACCGTTAAGTATATATATAGAGTGGACAGTGCCTCCTGCCAGGGAACCTGCCAGAGACCCTGTCAGGGACCCTGACAGGGACCCTGACAGGGACCCTGCCTCCCCTATAACAAAATATCTCCATTTATTACGTATGTCTGCCATGTACCAGCGTCGCCAAATATTGATGGAGAATTGAAATGTTCGCCAGAAAGAATGAGCCACCATCATGTTGTATTGGATGGCGAAGGTTGGAGGAGATGGGAGGGAAGAGTTAGAGCAGGGATGTAGATGGTTGGGAAAGGGTGGGGTTGGAGGAGGGGTTGGAAGAAAGCGAAAGGGTTGCAGGGACTGAGGTTGAGGAAAGGGGAATGGTTGCAGGGATGAGGGGGTTTAAGAGGAGGGGAGGGGAGGGAGAGTATAGCTGCATGTGAGAGGGTGAGGGGAAGACCTGCAACACGACCCTCTGATATCACGAGACAAGATGATGACGGTGTGTCTAGCTCTGGTTGAGGCTGCAGCTGAGATAGCTCTCTCTCTCTCTCTCTCTCTCTCTCTCTCTCTCTCTCTCTCTCTCTCTCGCTCTCGCTCTCGCTCTCGCCCTCCCAGCAGGAGCGTCATATTTCACCCTTGCACTTGGTGTCTCGCCTTTCACACTTGTGCACTGCTTTGTTTATATGAAATATATCATATAGCCTCAGTCTCAAGAAAAATATTTGTGAACGGGTGTCATGTAATTTTTAACGCTACAGGGAACTGCCAGGACTGTTTGGTAAAAGAGCTTAGATTTAGGTGAAATCCCAGAGGTCTTGAAAGGTGCACTACGCAGCTCCTCTGGACAGGGAAGGCCGGAGAGCTCTGGTCAGAAAATTTGACTAATAGCCCACACAAGTTTATTTTTTAAAGGCTAGGAGTCGGCCCCTATATGACCCTTGTGGGTTTATTTTTTATTGTAATAATACGAGACTCTCAAAATTCACATTCCAGTCTGATACGACAAGATTACGGAGGTTTTCGAAGAAAACTAGAACTCAGATGTTGTTTACATGAACTTCTCTAAAGCAAGATGTGACCATGGAGCGATAGCCTATAAAATAAGATCATGGTATAACACACAAGGTAGGAAAATATATATTTAATTTTCTAATGAATAGAACTCAAAGTAGTGGTAAACAAAGTAAAGATTTTTTGCCTTAGGAAAGTAATTGAAGTTTGGTACTCCAAGGCGCGTTCCTGGCGCCTTTACTGTTTCTCTTCATTGCATACGGATAACAACTCCGGCCACTGCGTCGTATCATCCACTGCGAACGATACCAAAACAAAACATGAAAGTTGTTACGTAAAATTATACATGTGCAACTAATGCGACATTTTATTGTGGCAACATTTCGCTCATTAGTTGCGCATATTGGCGGTAATTCTATCAACATTATTACAACATGAAAGTTGACTTGGTACAAGACACTCAAACAAATTGCACTCAGATATCGACGAAGTCTTAAAGAAGGCAATGGAAAATAACATGATGTTCAGTGGTGGCAAACTCCAAATGCTCAGATATAAAGAGAATGAAAGTTAGAAAGGAACACTGGATTCATAACAGGATGAAAAGAATGAACTCAAAAGGATCACTGGATACAGAACACAGGATGAAAATAACTACCTCAAAAAGAGCACTGGATGCAGAACACAGAAGGACCGTCTAATAGAACGAAAGGAACTTGTACAATTATGCCAGAATTGTCATTTAGAGAATGCAAAAAGGCAAGTTTCCGGAAATTGCAGTGATTGCAACCACTAACACTATCGCCCAGAACAATAGACTTTTCTTTATTTTGTAAGTGAAGTGAATTCTACCCCACCAACACACAAGGATAAGATTAAGACCACTAATCTGATTGCAGTATCTTGGTGGGATGGAATTTACCGAGCCCCTCTGCCGCTGACCTGACCCTCTCTGACCCTATTTATACCCTGGTTATTCTCATCTCTGTATAGGATTGATGTATGGTCCTTATGGTTTTGGCACTTGTATTCTACTACTACTAGTAGTAGTGGTGGTGGTGGTAGTATTGTATTCTACTACTACTACTAGTAGTAGTAGTGGTGGTGGTAGTATTGTATTCTACTAATACTACTAGTAGTAGTAGTGGTGGTGGTAGTAGTGGTACTCAGTACTGGATTGCAAATTCTTCCCCATGGGAAGTGTCTGCTTGGTAACTGTTGTGGTAGTAGACACGTGTCTTGTTACATAAATGGCAGCGGTATCTGATACTATCTCTTATCTCTGTCTTTCCATCTCCTTCCAACGCTGTGTCCATCCTCTCTCTCTCTCTCTCTCTCTCTCTCTCTCTCTCTCTCTCTCTCTCTCTCTCTCTCTCTCTCTCTCTCTCTCTCTCTTTCTTTCTCTCTTTTGCACAGATCAATTTTACAGGCTAAGAGCTGTTATCCTACCTTGGCTCATTTCAATGTCTGCCTCTATCTAAGGTACCCTACCATTCTGCGGAATGCGATCCACAACAGACTACTAACACCCAGGTACCTACTTACTGCTAAGTGAACAGGGGCAGCAGGTGTAAGGAAACATGTCCAACATTTCCACCGTGTCGGGAATCGAACCACAGACTCCTTTCTGTCTTTCTCTTCTCTCTCTCTCTCTCTCTCTCTCTCTCTCTCTCTCTCTCTCTCTCTGTCTCTCTCTCTCTCCCTCATAATTAAGAGTATTAGTGCATTAAGGGTGAGAGTCCGAGCCACTTATTGTACAAACACAGTTCGTTTGTTTTAATGTCTGTTCATATCAGTTGCTTTTATATAAAATCATTGGTTTCGTTTTGTTATTGGCTTGTAAGTGTATCTAGTGTGGCCACCCGTGCTCTGTATTGTGTAAGAAGCCTGGGGTGGCCACCCGTGCTCTGTATTGTGTAAGAAGCCTGAGGTGGCCACCCGTGCTCTGTATTGTGTAAGAAGCCTGAGGTGGAAGGTGTACTCACCTAATTGTGGTTGCAGGGGTCGAGACTCGGCTCCTGGCCCCACCAGGAGGCAGTGTTGCATACTGAACAACTGAGTGGACTCATTTCTGGTATGGAGCCTTGCAACCACTGCTGTACGGTATGGTATGGAGCCTTGCAACCACTGCTCTACGGTATGGTATGGAGCCTTGCAACCACTGCTCTACGGTATGGTATGGAGCCTTGCAACCACTGCTCTACGGTATGGTATGGAGCCTTGCAACCACTGCTCTACGGTATGAACCAAGACGCTGCCAGCATCTTGGCTGTCTTCTCAAACATCAGGTCTCTGACTCAAACCCTGGTAGTTACATGTTAGTTGTTGATTGCATTTGTTTTCCTCACTAGGAAGGTGACTCTGCTGTGTCTGCATTAGTCTCATGCAACCGTAAGGTGGTGGCGAACTAGTGGGCACTGGGCATCTCCATTTTTGCATCAATGCAAAAGAATGCAAGTTTATTTCCACAAGATACATTGTTTACACAGAAATGGATGACATTTGAGTGCATGGTTATCTGCGTTGGCGTGCAATACGCGCATGATTAATAGGTTATTCAAGTCGACATTACATAACAAGGTAAGAAACGAGAAATTATACGCTGCTATTGACTGCGTAGCTTTTAGACTTAACATGAAAAGCTTGATCATTATATTAATGGTATACAGTATAAACGTCTTCTCTGTAGTCGACCGAAGACTTGTCGACATGATCTTGAAACTTGTTACTTAAAAGCTTCCTAGTGTCCGTAATGTTGCTAAGAAACCATGAAGTCATCTGTGACTGGTGTTACGAGAACACCTGCAGGACAATGTTTTTTTTAGCTATATTATAGGCAACATAGGAGCAGAATATATTTGAAACAAATGTAATTCCTTGATTACAATCTGCAAATGTATACCAATAGTTGAGAGCAGTAACGCTGTTCTGTAGCTGCTGGTCGCTTCCCGGCTCCCGCATGTATTAATTTGAATTACAATTGCGTTCTTCCCGGCTTTGGACTTCGTCCATTTGGCAGAGTATGTGTCTGATAACTACTAATTTAAGGCAGAAATATGCCTTTTGTACCTCCTAGCGTGCCCCCGCAACAGGGATAACAGAAGCCAAGGTGATCCGGTGTCTTAGTCGCATGCTGCTCATGACTACTTGTGCTGGACACCCTCGGTGAGATATACGAAGATTTGCATGGATGTCACCAGTGCCCTGGAGTAAGGCGTCCCATTCAGCGGTGATAGCCTCTCATCGAAAAGGCTGGCCAGTTTCCCCATCTTCCACAGCTACTCTGTACATGATTAATATTTTTCTCCCCCCTCCTTCCCTCCTCTCCTACTCATCTCCCTCGCCTCTTCCCTTTCCTTTTCCTACTTCCCTCTCTCCCTCCCCCTCTCCCTCTATCTTGTAGCTGATGACCTCAGGAGATACGTGACAGCATTTTCGTTGCCCTACGGAAATCAGGCTGAATATAACCCATCCTGTTTGATGGAATATAACTGAGAAACATAGCTTGCTTTTGACCCCATTGTGCAACTGTCATGTATAATAGAATAGCAGCAGACTACAGGTGCAGGTAGGTTCACCAGGACGGGTCCTGGCCCAGGTCTTCTCCATGCGGTGACCCGGCAAGCAGCACACTGTGAATGTATCCAGTTTTGCTAAATTAAACAAAAAGTCTCTCCCAGCAGGAGCATCGTATTTACACTCTTGCTCTTGGTGCCTTGCCCTTTACACTCTTGCTCTTGGTGCCTTGCCCTTTACACTCTTGCTCTTGGTGCCTTGCCCTTTACACTCTTGCTCTTGGTGCCTTGCCCTTTACACTCTTGCTCTTGGTGCCTGCCGTTTACATCTTGCTCTTGGTGCCTTGCCCTTTACACTCTTGCTCTTGGTGCCTTGCCCTTTACACTCTTGCTCTTGGTGCCTTGCCCTTTACACTTGTGCACTGCTTTGTTTACATTAATGAGATCATATAGCGTCTGTCTGAAGAAAAATATGTGAGAGCGAGTGTTGTGGCGCAGTTCGTTGAACACTGCAGGGATTTACACGAGTTAAATTGAGACAAATCTCTCTTCTAGCAGTTTCAACCTGTTAGTTATTGTTTTGTCCAGCGTGTCTTGTGGAAATTTGCAGTCGGAGTGTTATAGCCGACCTCAGTCACTAGCCTCTGGTACCACCGACCCCTGGTGCACCGCCGACCCCTGGTGCACCGCCGACCCTACCGCTCCCAGGAACAAGTGAATACCAAAATCACAGGGGGTTCAAGGCTCAGAGGAATGTCTCTTACGACCAGCGCTCCTATTAACCTAATATTCCTTCAAGATGGTACATGTGAGAGGCAAGACGTGCTGGTCTCCATCAACCTGTGTTTGCAATAATAATAATAATAATTGCCAAGAATATACAGTTGCCTCCACTTAACTTCCTCCTGTTAGCTTAGGATTTGTCAGGAAACAGATTCGCGAAATCGTAATAACAGGAAACAGGACAAGGGTTTCCCGAGGCTGGTCTTGGTCATATGATGACCCCGCCACTGGAGCTTTTGGTCATTTGACCAATCTGACCATCTTGGTCATCTGACCAATCTGACCATCTTGGTCATCTGACCTAGGTAGTAGGTTGGTAGACAGCAACCACCCAGGGAGGTACTACCGTCCTGCCAAGTGAGTGTAAAACGAAAGCCTGTAATTGTTTTACATGATGGTAGGATTGCTGGTGTCTCTTTTCTGTCTCATAAACATGCAAGATTTCAGGTACGTCTTGCTACTTCTACTTACACTTAGGTCACACTATACATTCATGTACAAGCATATATATACACACCCCTCTGGGTTTTCTTCTATTTTCTTACTAGTTCTTGTTTATTTCCTCTTATCTCCATGGGGAAGTGGAACAGAATTCTTCCTCCTTAAGCCATGCGTGTCGTAAGAGTCGACTAAAATGCCGGGAGCAAGGGGCTAGTAACCCCTTCTCCTGTATATATTACTAAAGTTAAAAAGAGAAACTTTTTTCTTTTTATGCCACCCTGCCTTGTTGGGATACGCCCGATTTTTTGACACAAGAAGAAACGATGAAATTAGAAAGTTTCGCCCACTTTGTGGGCGAAACGTTTCGGAAATAAAGATAATAATCTTTATATCTACAAGTACATGATACAACTTATACAGACCATAGCTGACATCAGTGACATACTATATAGAAAGCCCCTTGTTATGCAGAGCATTTCGGGCAAATTAGGTTAATTTTGTCCCCAGGATGCGACCCACACCCGTCGGCTAACACCCAGGTACGTGTACCTATATACTGCTAGGTGAACAGGGACATTAGATATCTTAGGGAAACACATCCAAATGTTTCCACCCGTACCGGAGATCGAACCACGGACCTCAGAGTACTAGTTGAGTGCGCTACCAACCGAACTACGGGACAGAAAGAAACTTCTGACGACGTTTCTGTCATGTGGGGTTCGATTGTCGGAACTGGCAATAAACATAAATGTAGCTTGGCTTGGTAACTTATATATTAGTTGAAAAATATGGGGAGCACTCAGGCCTGACCTGTCTCTTATATCCTGCTCTGAACTGAGAAGCCCAGTGCCCAGAGGGCATTCAAAGAGCTCGTGACATCATGCTGGGTCACCATGATGTCACATAAGTCAGTGAATCACTTAATGGTTATTGGTATGATACAAATACTACTACTGACGTTTCGGTCTGACTTCGACCATTAACAAGCCACACTAATTAATGGTACAAGTCAGTCCGAAACGTCGTCGTAAGCTTCTCTCTATTTCCGGGTTATTTGTGTATTGTTCCAGTCACAATATTGTACATGTGTATTGTTCCAGTTACAATATTGTACATGTGTATTGTTCCAGTCACAATATTGTACATGTGTATTGTTCCAGTCACAATATTGTACATGTGTATTGTTCCAGTCACAATATTGTACATGTGTATTGTTCCAGTCACAATATTGTACATGTGTATTGTTCCAGTCACAATATTGTACATGTGTATTGTTCCAGTCACAATATTGTACATGTGTATTGTTCCAGTCACAATATTGTACATGAGTATTGAAGCAGAACTATCACACTGACCCTTCCAGTATTGAGACTTGCACATTACACTGAGATAAATAAGCAAAGTATATGTTTAATTTGATAAAGGGGGAATAGAGGAAAAGGGATGATTAGAGACGCGGATTAAGACTAATGATTAAGGATAACGAAGATGAGCAATAATGATGACGAGCCATAAGAAATAAGTATAAAAGTGAGGGGGAGAGAGAGAGAGAGAGAGGATGGGGAGGGAGGAAGGGAGGGAGGACTGACACAGAGAGACTTGATAAATTAGACACATGTGCAATACTTGGGTATCTATAATGAGGAAACGTTTCCTCCTGTTCTTCACCATTCTTCTTTGTATGGACTGATGAAGTCACTGGGGGGCGAAACGTTTACTCATTAAAAATACCCAGGTGTTGTACAGGTGTCTAATTTATTAACTTGTCGGTTCTATTTATCTACACAGAGAAACTTGAATGATGCTCTGTGTTAGTCTCCCAGCTGATGGTCTCCCAGCTGATGGTCTCCCAGCTGATGGTCTCCCAGCTGATGGTCTCCCAGCTGATGGCCTCCCAGCTGATGGCCTCCCAGCTGATGGTCTCCCAGCTGATGGTCTCCCAGCTGATGGCCTCCCAGCTGTTGGTCTCCCAGCTGATGGTCTCCTAGCTGATGGCCTCCCAGCTGATGGCCTCCCAGCTGATGGTCGCCCAGCTGATGCTGGTGACTCCATGATGCCGTCATGAAGTCCCATGCATATTATTATGGGGAGCGCTAAACCCGTAGGGATTATACAGCGCCTATGGGGGGATGGAAGGCATTCAGTGTTAATTCAGGGAATTGGTGCACAGATCCAATTCACTAGATCAAGAGCCTCTCACCAGCAACAATAAACCTCCCTCGAGGGCCTTCATATATTCTCTCTCTGAGGTGAAACATTGGTGGAGGCAAACTCAATACGCAGCTTCATGTGTAGATAAAGCCCCAAGAGACCAGAAGTCAGTGATGCCAATCAAGGTGGTCTAGGATGGGCAGGCCAGGAGCTAAGTATCAACCCCCGCAAACAACTGTGAGTACACACGCGCACAAACGTGCGCGTCAGGGAGGAGTGAACGAAGTAACGGTCAGCGTAGAGGCGGGGCCAGGAGCTGAGATTCGACTCTTGCAACCCAATTAGGTACACACACACACACACACACACACTAACAGCTTGAGGCAGAACAACGCAAAAGTTAAAAACAACTATTGGTTTTATTGGGTGTGAGATAGTGTGGGGTTTATGAGAGCTGTGATGACTAGTGAGAGAGGTGGTGAGAATGATGGGAGAGGTGGGATGGTGGTGAGAATGATGGGAGAGGTGGAGTGGTGGTGAGAATGATGGGAGAGGTGGGGTGGTGGTGAGAATGAAGGGAGAGGTGGAGTGGTGGTGAGAATGATGGGAGAGGTGGGGTGGTGGTGAGAATGATGGGAGAGGTGGGGTGGTGGTGAGAATGATGGGGAGGTGATGTGGTGAGAATGATGGGGGAGGTGATGTGGTGGTGAGAATGATGGGAGAGGTGGGTTGGTGGTGAGAATGATGGGGAAGGTGATGTGGTGAGAATGATGGGGGAGGTGATGTGGTGGTGAGAATGATGGGAGAGGTGGGGTGGTGGTGAGAATGATGGGAGAGGTGGGGTGGTGGTGAGAATGATGGGAGAGGTGGGGTGGTGGTGAGAATGATGGGAGAGGTGGGGTGGTGGTGAGAATAATGGTGGGGTGATGGTGTCATTAGTAGTTCAGTGGTAGTATTTCAGTATAACCGTTACTGAGTCACATTCTAACTACGTGATCACTGACCATTACTGAGTCATTCTGCTGACCTAGCATGATGTCATAAGTCACCCTTTGAATGTAAATTTTCCCTTTTCTTGCATTTTCAATGTGTTTCTTTATCTTGAACAGTACATTTCAGTGAGTTGTCCTTTCTCATGCAGTGTGTCTTAAACATTTTAATTACTTATGCAAAACTAGTTAAATAGCTTTTATTTCAATTTTAGCTCCTTATGTTACATCTTGTTTTTATTATTTATTATTCTTGCCTTAATTATTTTTGGGCAATTTCTTTGCAGTTATGTCTCGCATGCCTTTGAGTGGTACTGTAGTGAATGACGTCAATCAGGCCTCTCAGGCTGATGCTGTCCCTGCGGACATTCCTAATATAGTTCCTTATTAACTGCTAAACCACATCAGAAACACAGACCCTATAGTTTTCCTCGTGACTCTCTTGATGCTTTGCCTTTATTCAATGGCCATGCACATAATCTTGAAGCATGGTTTGCTGCCGTTCATTCACTGGCATATGCCCTAGTGGAAGGTCCTCCATCAGAGGAAAGTCTTATCAGAATTGCAAAAGAAGTTCTTCATCGATCGCCTACTGCCGTCTTCTCGCAATGTGAGACTTCAGGAATCTTACTAGGTGGTCAGAATATAAGGAATTGATTTGTTCTTTTCTTGTGCTGCGCCAATGGCTGATCCTTATGTCGTCCTTAGGGAACTGGTGAATGCAACACTCATGACTGGTGAAATGTTGAGTGCATTTGCAGTTAGATTAGATAAACTTTTATCATCATTTAACAAAGCTGTCCAGTCCTCAGCATTTGTACCTGACCAGGATAAAAGGATAAAATATCCTCAGCATCGTTTGCTAAATTAGCCGCTTTTGGAGCAATCAAAGAACTTATGCCACCTGCTAATTTCACAATTATTCCTCATTCAGCACCACCTCTTTTTGTGCCACAGCACCAAATCATAGTAGACAACAATCACAGCGATCGTCCAAGACCAGTGTACCGAGTCATTATAACCCTAGAACCATAGAACATACAGTAACCATAGTAAGAGGACTTGTTACAACAGCGGTTACCGTGGCCATTTTGCAGTTAATTGTCCTGATAGTCACCCTAAGAGGCGTGGTACTGATGATGACTACCAATTAGAATTGTCATACTGTACTTATCATAGAATACATGGACATGACACATCTGAGTGAAATGCTCTCTACATCCTTGGGTACTCTAGATCTTTCTGTGGCCGTTCCTACTGCAGAACCAGGAGAGGAAATAGAGGTCGTGGTTCTCAAGCTAATAACCAGAACCAGGCTCATTGCCTTAAGCAGTCTCGAAGAAGAAAGTTTCGTTGATGTTGCTTCACACGTCATAGTTGACGAAGATATTTTTGGGGATGAAGTGGAACAAACCTTCTCTGATGAAAATCCTCCTCCTTGCTCGCACAAATTCCAATGCAACAATAGGTCCCTTAATGCAAGCATCTGTTCTTAATTCGCCCGTTCATGTGTTCATGGACTCTGGTGTGCAAGACAATATTATCAGGTCTAGATTGTTTAAGGATAAGCAGTTACGAGGACTCTACTGGGATTTGCTTCCATGAGAGATTTACGCATCGTGCTTGATCCTTACCAATGGGATGCCTAAATTGATGACTTTATCATACCATTTTGGGGTTACCAGCTTGGATCCGAGATCTGCCATACTGACGAAGAGTACGAAGTTCGAATAGAGTCCTTCCAGGCCAGCACATTTTCCAGTAGCATACCCAAGCGATCAGGCACTGGTAATCCTGTCACTCCTGTCTGTGTTCCACCTACAACTTCAGGCATGCAAGATAGTGTCCAGTTGCCTCTGGTGTCTGAGGAACCTCAGATTATCTTGAGTGCTGAGCCTATACTTGCAATGTCTGTTGGTTCAAGTAGTAGTTTCTCAACAGGGGACGCCTTGTCGGAAAATGACTATTTGAAACAAATAATGCCATCTCTTGTTGACGTCACATGCCGTCTGCAGAAAGACATTTCTGTCACGGCTAGTGCCCTCACTAGTGTGTCTGTTGTTGTCCCTCATATTCCAGATGGTGATAACATCCTCATTGACAGTGATTCCTGCAAAGTAAAGGGTTTGTTTGTTGAGCCATCCGTACATGTTGTAAGGAAGAATAAGATCCATTTCTTCCTTGCTAAGACTTCCGGTCGCAGTGTTCGCCTCAGAGCAAATACCAGGAGGATTCAACCAAACGACGACTGTGAAAGTTGGACGTAGGGTAGACAGTTTTAGCAGAAGACCAATCAATAGGATGACTGTGATCTCTGACATGACAGAAAAGAGCATTATTAGTGTCGGCAAGCCTAACACTATTTTTGTGCTCCCTAAATCTGTCAGAAAGAGATTGGCCAGTTTCTCCGAAGTACTGAAGAGGACAGGAGGAGCAAGAAATAGAGTAGACACCAGGAGAATCTATAGAGGGAGGGGAGGTATGAACTAGATTAGTGCGAAGAGTGTTAGTCTGGCGAAAGGTAAGTTTGATGTCTAAGGAACGGAGAGAGTTGCTGAGATTAGAGAGACCAGAGATGTAGGGAAGGCAGAGGACAGGAGAGTTCCCAGGAGTAGAGGGTTTAGGAGAGAAGAAAGTCCTGTCCTCTTCAGTACTTCGGAGAAACTGGCCGATCTCTTTCTGACAGACTTAGGGAGCACAAAAATAGTGTTAGGCTTGCCGACACTAATAATGCTCTTTTCTGTCATGTCAGAGATCACAGTCATCCTATTGATTGGTCTTCTGCTAAAACTGTCTACCCTACGTCCAACTTTCACAGTCGCCCCCTGGTTGAATCCTCCCTTATACACAACTTTCCCTGTATGAATCTTAGCCCTGGCTTTGTCTCTGTTGATGCTTTCCTCTCCCATTACATTGTTAAATGCTCCAAACTTCAGAACACCCGTGACTTAACCTGATTCCTTCCCCTTCTTTCTCTTCCCCTTCTCCTCTTTCTCCTTTCTCCTCTGGGTTCTCTTTCTTTTCTTTTCTTTTGCCTTGTATTTGTCCTCTATTTTATTTATTTTATTTTTCCCCACTGTGTTCTTGTTCTTACCCTTGCGGGCCGCCAGCGTCTTTGCAGTGCTCCTTTCCTAGTTTATGACTGACTCCACTACTACTACCACTACCACTATCACTACTACCTCCATTACCCCTCCACCACTTTCTTGTGCCCTTCCCTGTCTGCCTGCCTATAAATACCCCTTCCACCTGTCCTTCGTGTCGGGTCACACACTGCAGTTGCAAATTCCTGCCCTACTAAAAAAGACATTCTCTCCTCCCTCAGAGCAAGCCAACCCCTCCCTCCCCAATCCCTTCCCTACACCTCTCTCCCTACCAAATCTCCCTCCCCACCCACAATGCCTGGGCAACTCCACGCACTTGGTCTACCTCTTCTTCCCCAAACCCTTCCTCTATTCTACACACATCAAACACCAACACACAGACTACAAGCACCTCTCCACCTACACCTATACCCACAATAGCAAACTAACAAGTCGCCACTGCTGCTTACTCTGCAATGGCAATCTCTCAAGCTTACCAATCAGACTACTCACATATCCTTAACCTAATCTTGAATGCTAACAATCTTCCCTCTCTAATTATCCCTCCTTCCTGCTTCTCTTCTAAGCCCCTCCAACCTCTCCCTCCGACCTCTCTATCATCACCCTCTTCCTACCCCACCAGCTCTCCTCCTCCCCACCTCTCTTCACATCAACCCTTCCCACCAACACCCTCCTGCTTCCGCTACGGCCACCCCTCCCCCACCTCATCCCTTACCAAAGCTTCCACTTCCTCTACATCCACCTTCGCCCACTCCTCATCCACCACATCCAAGACTTCATCCAGGTCCAACTCCACCTCCTCCAGACAAAATCCACTCAATCCTAAACCTGCCCCAAATTCTGACAGACAGACCAAAGCACATAAAAGCAGATCCATCTCTTCCTTCCCCTCCAGGAAGCGGGTCCGTAACACCCACACATCCACCGATGGCACCCCTATCACAGGCTTTAACCTAAACTCCTCCCCTGACATTAACATTGCTAAGACGAAACCATTAAATCATGTTTAAGGTGATTCAGTTCAACGTACGTTCTTACTTTATAATTAGACACCTACTGGCCGAACTCCTTGAAGCAGAGAGGCCAGATATTGTCTTACTAAACAGTACCTGCCTCAAAGCCCCTCAACGTATCCGTCATTATGGTTATACTGCACTTCAGTTCCCCTACGATCCCCACGATGGGGTTGCCATCCTTGTCAAATCCAACATAAAACATGAATTTCTCTCAATCCCTTTTATTCACCAACACTGTCTTGCGGTCAGAATACACACCCACCTTGGCCCCTTCATCTTCTTCACTACCTATGCTCGCCCAAACACTATTCTCAACATACACGACCTTTCCTTAGTCTTCAACTACACCAACACACCAACATACCTACTTGCTGACATGAATGCCAAACACAACGCCTTTCATCACACCAGTAACAACCAACTTGGTCACCAATTACTCAACTTCACAAACCATAAACACCTAATTCACCTCGGCCCAGACTTCAACACCTTCTACAACCACATGGGCCAAGGCAAACCCGATATCATTCTGGCAAACCGAGCTAGCTCTCTTCCAACACTACATCTCACCTGGCCCTATTACAGGCTCTGATCACATCCCAGTCATCTTACACATCTCTTCCAACCCTATCCTCATCCCAGCAAGACCTTCCTTCTCCTACAAGAACGCTGACTGGGATGCTTTCAAGCAACACATAGATAATACTAACCTCACCTATGACTACAACAACAAACCTATCTCTGACATTGACACTCAACTTGATCTCATCCAAGACACCATTACACAAGCAGCCAACTCCCAATACCAAAGACAACTCACACCACTCGTTATTCTTTCAAACCCTCAATCAGAACAAGAAGATTAATTATCTGCTACCACAACCGCTTCCTCTACAACACACATAGATTTAATCAAGTCCGATTAGATCTCACTTACCTCAGAAACAACATTCTACACAGTCTAGACCAAGACCACAACTCTCATTGGTCACAGCTCATACTACAAGCAGACAAACAGCGAATTAAAAACTCCAAAGACTTCTGGAACTTTATCAAAAAATCCGAGGTACCACACCCACCAACAAATTCAAACACATCACCCACAACAACACACACATCTCAGACCCGCAGGCTGCTACAAACATCTTCAAACACATCTGGGAGAACATCTTCCACCCTCACCCACCCCACCCTAACGCCATCCAATACATTCAGAACATAGAACACTGGAACACTACACACACACACGAAACAACACCAGACAGCCACATCCATCTGGACTCCCTTACTTCCTCCCAAGAACTCGACACTCCTTTCACCAACACAGACATTAAAACTCTCCTCAGACACCTTCCTCCCAAGGCTCCTGGTGCCTCTGGCCTAAATCATATTATCCTAAAACACCTTCCTGACTCTATCATTACTTCCTACACAAACCTCCTCAATGCCTCCCTTGCTTCTGGTTACTTCCTTCACTCTTCAAAGCTGCTACCGCTATCCTCCTTCCCAAACCCAATAAAGACCACTCTGACCCTAGAAACTATCGCCCTATCAGCCTCCTCGAAACATTAGGTAAACTCTTTGAAAACTCATCAACCATCGTCTTCGCAGATACCTGGAACACAACTCACTTCTTTCTAACGGCCAGTTTGGCTTCAGAACTCACAGATCTACACAGGATGCCATTAACATCATTCTCAACTACATCCACATAAACACAAACAAAGAAACAGGACAGCCCTGGTTGTAAAAGACGTTGAAAAGCTTTTGACACTGTCTGGCATGTAGGGCTCAAACACAAACTCTGCACTAACTTTAACCTGCCTCTCACTACTCGTAAACTCCTCTGCAACTTCCTTGACGGCCGCACCATGAGAATCAAATTCCAAGGCTGCTACTCTGACTACTTCACACTAAATGCTGGAGTACCCCAGGGATCTGTCCTCTCCCCTACCCTCTACATTTTATACACTAACGACATTCCAACACCTGTATACCACAACTCCATCACACTAGCCTATGCAGACGAGATTACACAACTCACCACTCACGCCAATATAGATACACTCTCACACAAAACACAGAATGAGGTCGACAGGATTGCTTTCTGGGAACAAAAATGGAGGATCAAAACCAATGCAGCTAAATCCAGCATTACATATATTAACTATAGGAAACGTGATCCTCCATTACCTGTCGAGCTCAGAACAGCTGACACCCGAACCTACATCCCCATCACACAATCTGTCACAGTCCTTGGCATTAATCTTGACTACCTTCTTTGCTTACACAGACACATTCACTCAAAGCATGCAGTAGCTAGTAAGGCCCTTGCGGGCCTCTACAAGCTGAAACATGCCTCCCAACGCACCAAACTACACCTCTATAAATCCCTAATACGCCCTCTGATAACTTACTCTCCTCTAGCCCTCTCTCTTGCAGCCAAAACAAACTTACTTAAACTGCAGCATGTCCAGAACAAGGCTCTGCGCTGGGTGCTTGATGTCAGATGGGAAGACTTCGCCACAAGCGAGTCTCTCCATGCCCAGTTAGACATCCCTGCGCTGAATCTGTACTGGAAGACTCTCAGTGACAGACAGATAGACAAACTTGAGACACGACATGACTACTGGACCTCTCTCCTTGACGAAGACATTCGAAGACCCACAAACCAACACAACCTTTTCTATTCCTTGTATGATCCTGCTCCTAACCCTATTTATAAATAACCTTTGATTCTATGTCAGATACCTTGAGCTGTTCGCCCCTCTGACCCACTTTAGCCTTAGCTGCTGGGTTAAGCCCTGGCTCAACTTCTACACTCCTCTCTAGCGGTAATCTTCACCTGTCCCGTCCTCCCCGCTCACCCCACAGAAGTCTCATCAACAGGAGAGCCTGCTATTCCTGTTCTCAAGTCTGCCCCACGATCGCCTTAGCTGCTGGGTTAAGCCCTGGCTCTATTTCTACGACTAAGAAGACTCCTCTCCAGCGCTATTCTTCGTCTGTACCGTCTTCCCCTCTCATCCCATTGGGATCTTACCTGTACTTATTCGATTCGATTCGTCCTTCGTGTTAGTGTGACTTTGTAAATGGTCCAAGTCGGACCGAAACATCGTCGTAAGCTCCTCTCCTTTTATATGTGTGGGTTGTGTGTGTATTGTTCCAGTCACGGTATTGTGCCTTTTTTTGTGTTACTTACAATATTATACTTACATAATTGTACGATTTCCGGGGTGTTCGTTACTCGGGGTCCACTGTATATTTCCTCAGAATCCATAGATCACATGCATACAGATCAATCGATCTTTTTTTTTTATCTCTTTTATTGTATATCCCACTGTTGATTTTATCTATTCCTATGAATTGTGATATACATGTAATGCATTACATTAATTTCCATCTCTTAAATATTCTTATGTATAGTTATAATGTTCAACTGTTGTGTACTTTGACATTGTATAGAATCAGCTCAGAGCCATACCCTTGTCGCCTCTAGTTTGTATTAGCTATATGTCGGGACACTATACGTAACATTGCCGAGCTGTCAGTAGTAGTTCAGTAGTAGTATTTCACTATAACTGTTACTGAATCACAGTCTCCCTACGTGATCACTGACCGTTACTCAGTCATTCTGCTGACCTTGCATGATGTCATAAGTCACCCTTTGAATGTCGTGGGCGTCCTCGCACACTGGCCTCCGTCAGAGCAGAGTATAGAGACAGGTCAGGCCTGAGTGCTTCCCATATTTTTCCACTAATATATAAGTTACTAAGCCAAGCTACGTTTGTGTTTATTACCAAATCCATCAAGAACCCACACGACAGATGGTGGTGTTGATGGTAAGAATGGTGGTTTTCTTTAAACAAAAGTGTATACCTGAGCAGTGTGCTTCTACACTATTATATACGATAGTTAAACAGTGGGAAAAAAAGGTAGTTATGTTCTCCTGTCATATTCCATCACAGGTTAGATTGCATGGTGCTGAAATCTGACAGTAGAACAATGAGGATATATAGTATTTGATGGTAGGGGATGATAGAGGTGGTGTAGGTGAGAATGGTGGCGAGTGTGAGGGAGGGAGGGTGGAAATAGTTGTGGTGGTAGTATGGGATGGTAGTAATGGTGTTGAGAGGTCTGGTCAGGACACTTGACAGTGTTGCCTGCGGGGAGGAAATTGCAGGTGCCAACCTTGCTGTCTACGTTGTGTGTGTGTGTGTGTGTGTGTGTGTGTTAGTTACCATTTTGTCCTAGGCACATGTCACTTAGACACTAGGCCTGTTGTATGTATGTGTGTGTGTAAGGAAACACTTCGAAATGTTTCTGCCCCACCGGGAATTGAACCCGGCCCCTCCGTGCGTAAAGCGTGTGTGTGCGTGTGTGTGTGTGTGTGTGTGTATGTGTGCGCGTGTGTGTGCGTGTGTGTGTGCGTGTGTGTGTGTGTGTGTGTGTGTGTGTGTATGTGTGCGCGTGTGTGTGTGCGTGTGCGTGTGTGTGTGTGTGCGTGTGTGTGTGTGTGTGTATGTGTGCGCTGTGTGTGTGGTGTGTGTGTGCGTGTGTGTGTGGTGTGTGTGTGTGTGTGTGTGTGTGTGTATGTGTGCGTGTGTGTGTACTCACCTATTTGTGGTTGCAGGGGTCGAGTCATAGCTCCTGGCCCCGCCTCTTCACTGATTGCTACTAGGTCCTCTCTCTCCCTGCTCCATGAGCTTTATCAAACCTAGTCTTAAAACTATGTATGGTTCCTGCCTCCACTATGTCGCTTTCCAAGCTATTCCACTTCCTGACAACTCTATGACTGAAGAAATACTTCCTAACATCCCTTTGACTCATAGGAGTCTTCAACTTCCAATTGTGACCCCTTGTTT